>CM046376.1:34031373-34108689 GCA_025413485.1 Ficus microcarpa | reverse complement strand
TGCTGCTCCCAGTATTGATCACAACCATCATCAATCAAACACCTTTCTCTCTCTAGCGATACACTCTCTTTCTTGGGTTGTATCCAGCATATAGTATCTCTCTCTCTCTCTCCATTTGGCATCCAACGGTTACAGATGAGTTGTTATATGTACATCACTGTTGGACGTGTGAGCCCCTCGTGTGTGTGTGTATTGTTTACAATTATTTAAAATTTAATGTCTGTCCATGGTGATAGTAGTTATTTTTTTCTTTTTTAGAAAAGTAATTGGCTTAAATAGTCCCTTAACTCTTTTAAAGGGGACGGTTTGGTCATTGCTCTTTTTTTTTTTTAGGCCTAGATAACCCTAAACTATTATTTTTTTGGTCATTTTAGTCCTTTCCGTCAAAAAAAAAAAAACTAATGGATCGGTCATGTGAGAAGCATATTTCGTGTTTTTTAAGGTCAAAAAGGTAATTTTCTTCTTGGGGTAGGGAGGGGGGAACCAAATCGGAACTCGGTAGCTAAGGGGGAGCGGGGAACAAAATCGAACTCGGTAGCTAGGGGGGGGGAGCGGGGAACCAAATCAAACTTGGGCGGCGGGATGAGGGGGTCGAAAACCCAGAAATTGGGGGCCTAACCAAATCGGAACTTGGATGGTTGGGGAAGGGGGTTTTGAACCAAATCAGAACCAGGGTGAAAACCAAGAAACTCGGTGGATGAAAGGTGTGAAAACCCAGAAAATCACCGGGGAGGGGGGGACGACCTAGAAACTCTGGCGAGAACCATGTCTAAACTTAGGCGGTGGGGTAGGGGGCTGAAAACCCAGAAAGTCAGGGGGTCCAACTAGATCGGAATTCGATCAACGGTGGTGGGGGGTCGAAAAACCCAGAAATTATAGGGGGGTCCGAACCATATTCGAAACTGTGGTGTGGGGAAAGGGACAAACCCAGCTCGGACTAAGGGCTGGGGGGGGGGGGGAGGGACTAGATTGACACTTAGGGCCGGTGGGGACGACGGCCAGAGATAGAGGTTGTCGCCAGCTTGTCTGCAAAGGTTGGGGAAGGGAGGCGGGGGGAGTGAGCAAGGGAGGGAGGGGGAAAAAAGGGAGGGGAGATAGGGATTTTTGAGAGATTGAATGACATTTTAGTCCTTTTACTATAAAAATAGTCATTTATGTAATATTCTATTAGAAATTTAACGGAATTTGATGAAAATAACAAATTATCAAAAAAAAAATGGAATTTAAGGTTATCTTGGTAAAAAAAAGAAAAAAAATAGATACCAAATCATCACCTTTAAAAAAATTTACAAACTATTTAGATCATTTACTCTTTTGAAAAATATTAAACTGCGAGAGAGATATAGAGAAAGAGAGAAAACTGTTAAACTAGGAAACGTAGATGGAGGAGAACAAGTGGTGATAAACTATTAAAAGAAAGCCTTGACTTCCCTAATATACTCTCTTTATTTAACACACACGCTCTCTCTCTCTCTCTCCCTCTCTCTCTCTCTTCTGTCTTCCCTGTGCTGCCATTGACGCCTCTCTCCCACCGCCGTATTCTTCTCACTTTCTTTGTCTTGTCAGTTGTGTCTTGCCGTTTCTCATATTCCAAAGAAGGTATAAACACCATAGAAGACGCTAACTTTAAATTTTGTAACTTTAATTGTTTCAACAAAAATAAAAATAAAAATAAAAAAGAAAAAAAAAACCGTTTTCTCTTCATTCAACTCCAACAGCACACCTGAAGTAGTCATCCTTTTTTTTTTTTTAATTAAATTTACTCTTTAGAAATTCGTTAGTGATGTTAAAAACAAAAACAAAACAAAAAAGAGAGAGAAAACTATACTGGTAATATCTAAAACCATATCTGGGTGAAAAAGACCAAATGTAAAATTTCTTTATTACATACCTGTCATTTTTTTTTCTGTTGACTGAATTGTTCCCTACAACTACAGGTGAAGGTTGACAGATTTATTATTTTTGGAAATTTTCACTCAAAATGGATCCTCAGCCCGAACCAGTCAGCTACATTTGTGGAGGTACTCTTTGCTTCCTGTATTATGTTTTTATTTTCTTTTTATGTCTTTCTTTTTTTACCCCGAAAATCAAAGGGAAAGGATAACAAAGAAAAGTTATTTCGATGATGATGAGGTCGTTGATGTTGATGTTGTTGTAGATTGCGGAATGGAGAACACACTGAAGCCAGGTGATGTGATACAGTGCCGCGAATGCGGTTACCGTATCTTGTACAAGAAGCGCACCCGTCGCAGTATGTTATGTTCCCTTCTTTTCTTTTTTGCTATATATATATATATATATATATATATATATTTTACTTTTCCTTTGGATTCATATATGGTTCTTCAATGTTGCCTTGGTGAATATACTAAGGTTCTTAGGACTTAGGAGAGGCATTATTATGAATGATATTGGACCAACAGCTTTTCTTTCGGTGTAGATCAGACCGTAGACAGTAGACACTTGCTAAATTCCGCATATTATGGATTAGATGCTACACCCCATGAAAAACAATTTAGGATCACCATGAACTACAAAAGCACATTCGGGCTGGCTATGCGAATAATTTTGCAAAAAACTAGCAAGGAACAAGTGTTACATGAATTCTCACTCTTTCACTGCAAAAAGAGGTCTTTATCTACAGTTGTCCCTCTACTCTACTTTCTTTGTTAAACATATGCTGTTAATTACTCGCAACTATTTTGCTCTTTTGACCCTTTTGTATTTTTGCCCATTTTCCTTTTCTTTCTTTTTTTTTTTTTGGGTTGTATTGCTCTTGTGCATTGCTATGTTGGACACGAAAAACTGTCTGAATTTGACTCCACTTTATGAAGTATGCTCTGGCACCACCTGTTTAGGTATAGAGTCTTACTTCTGTGTTCGTGGTTTCTTAGGAACTAGAAAAGGCATTGTTTTTATATCTGTAGCTGCCAACTGTACTAATGAGTCTTGCATGCATTGTTCTTTAAGTGCTTAAGGCCTATCTAATGTTAGGCTTTAGATAGTTACACGGGCCATGTCACTAAACGTTGATTTGTTAGTTTTGGTAGTTAGTTTGTTAGAGCTATTTGGTGGGGAAATGTAACAGAATTGGTATTGGTTAAGTGGTTATAGGAGTATAAGAGAATGGTGAGGATGAGGGTGGAGGTTAGGCACGAATTGAGTGTGAAAATTGAGGGGAAAAGTCTTGGAAGAACTCGAAGCAGAGGAGATTGGTGGAATCTGAAATATTCACTGGTTGTATTCGTATCAGCAATAAGATTTGATTGTCCTTTTCCTATTGTTCTTTTGGTGCAATTTTCCAGTTATTTTCTTGAGAACTGGTTTAGTTCTTATCATAGGCCTATTCATAATAAAGCTTTCGTGGCCTAAACTTTGAGTCACAAATCAATTTGATGCTTTTGCTGCCCCCCTTCAGAATATTTTAAGTATTTTAAGTATTTTAGGGCCTTCTATGTTTATTGTTTTTGCTCTGCTGCACAGCAAAGTCAAAAGGAAAAACCTTGGTGCTTCCCATCCTTTGAAACATTGCTTGTGATATGTCTGTCTATACAAATGCTTGACCAAACGAACATTGTGTGTACCTTAAGCTTGACGCCAAGTTATAAATTGACAATTTTGTCAAAGTCTTAACAATAGAAGTGAAGAAATTGAAAAGATAAAAAAAGATGAAAAAGATTCGAGAAAGAAGCTAGCAGCTAGAATGGTATTTATTCCATCATAATGTACCTACCATGATCTAAATAAAAAGCTCTTCGAATTCAACCAGTATCAGTGTTGGATACTTTCTTTTTAGCGAGGACCAGAATTTGCTTATACATGAACTTTAAAGGATTTACTTCTCCTTTTTCTTCTTCTTTTTGATTACTTAATTGAAACCAGAATGTGCCATTTTGCATGACTCTGCTGGTAAGATAATACCAGTGATCCAACATATATCAACATGAGCATCAGTGATGAGCTTATTTTGACACCTCTTTTTTTTGGATGTGTATACGCATATGTACGTCCCTTATTCTAATTAACACTATATTTGTCTCAAGTGGTGGGATTGCTTCTTACTTTGTGCTGTCTTCTTTGTTTGGTAGCGAATATCTATTTGTTGTATCTATTTGTTGTTTCTTTTGGCTGGAAAATTTGTTGTTGCAATTTGTAAGTACTAAATCAATACTACCATACCTCATCAATCATTTTTACAAACACCATTTTGTTCAAGACTTGGGAATGCTTTTTGAACTTTGTGTTATTTTTTAAATAAATCACACATGAAAAAACTGCCACCATATCTCATCGGTCTATCACCTTATGGTTATCATGATCTAAAGGTGCATGGGATGTTACTTTTGCATATCCATCTTGTTGTGGTTGTAAATATCACAACATATAAGCTTTTACCATCGTTATTTTCCCTGAGATAGAATTTTAATTGTTTACTTGATTATTCTTCTATTTACCACCTTTTTTTTTTAATTTTTAATTCTGCCTCGGAATTTATGTGGGCAGCAGTCCATTTTCCAATTTACGATCCTTATTATTATTATTATTTTGTTTTTGGTAAGTGCTAGTTATTCTAGTTAACTTCTTCGTTACATGTTTTAAGTGTTGATCTCAACACACAGAATCTATTCTTGGGTTGTTGCAGTTGTTCAATATGAGGCACGTTGAAGAAGAGATCTAGGAAAGTCAGCCTTGGTTGGTGCCCTGTTACGTTCTCTTATGTGGTGTTTGGTTTCTTCACAAGTTTTTGTTTTCAAGTCAAAAACAAAAACTTTGGTCAATTGCTTTTTGCTTGCCACATTTTGTGTGAATGAGCAGATTCAAGTATGGAAACTTTCTAGTTTGGTGTGTAAGTTATGCTTTGAAAAACTATCTGAGAATTTCAATGGTAATATCAATATAAATCACACATTTATTAATTTGGAGCATGCTATATGGACGCAAGATAAGATTGAATCCAGTGGCTGAGCAAAAACTGACCTCCGGTCAAACTCCCAAGACCATAAACTAACCAAAAGTCTCAAATGGATAATTATGCTTTTATTGGGGAAATGATAATTATACTACTAAGGAATGGGAAAATGTCGTCCATGAGATTTTAATATTTGCTGCTTGCTAATACGTATTCGATCAAAAGTAGCTCAATTTATTTAAGCAAGATAAATCATAAACTGAAACTATATCTGTATATCAAAATTTTCACCCCTTGCTTGAAAGAAGTGTTGAAGGGAAAACAAAAAACAAAAAACAAAAAAAAACAAAAAAAAAAGGATTTATCAACTTGTTAGGCCTGCCTTGGGGCTTTAAGAAGATGAACACTCCTTACAAACCCTTTTCCAGCTTCACCAACAGCTTCCAACTCCTTCGTTGGAGTGGGATTTTTACTTCCTTGCTTGCTTCTTCTCGCCCCCGTTTCTATAAGAGAGACATTTCAAAAAAGATCAAATCTTAAGGCTAATTAGGATTTTTTTGTTAATAAAAGAATCAACACTAATGACAAGTAAAACTAAAATATGGTCCAACTGCAGAAGTGACGAATACTGAACCTTTTGGAAGAATGCGTCCCCCATGTCAAGCCAACAGCATCACCTCCCAGTGAATCATACCATATTCTTGAATGAGTAGGACAGCTCCTATACACCAACACAACACAACAAAATACGTATAATAATAATAATAATATGTAAGGAAAGAAAACAAACAAACGATGTTTGAAGTTATATGTTGAGGGTCCTTTAATAAGATGGAACTTGCCTTTAGATCCCCAACAAAGCACTTCAATGGATCAAAATCTACCAAGAGCTTCTTTCTTAGTTCTTTGCGTTCCCTTTCAACTCTCCTGGTAATAGAAAGGGATGGAAGAGCCTGCTAGGGCTTCCCCGAGCCACATACATTCCTGCCCAAAAACAGTAACCTCATATGCTTGAAACAGCGAAAATGGAGCATTATTGGTTACAGGAATTTCAAGGGCATTTATATCGGAAAAAGATGCTAATATGTGTATATATACGTATAGATCACCTTGTCTTAATTCAGATGGGAAGAGAAGACATGTGGGTAAGGTAATTTTTCTCTATGGAGAAGAACCACTGCATCAAAGTTTGTTCAAAGGAGTTCGGAAAAGACCCTGCAAGTGAAAAGTCGTGTTGGAAGAATGATGCATATAGCCATATACAATACACATTATAAGAAAATCCAAAAGAGGATTACACTGGACACAACGTGATTGTAGTTGGTACCAAGTCACTAACCTCCCATCTATAAGAATCAGTAAGATCCTCCAAAATGAGTTTGGTCAATAAGCTTGCACTGCTTCGAGCATAAGCCGCCAGCCTTTTAAGCTCCTATTTATTCCACAAGATCAATATGTGAATATATTTAAAAAAAAAAAATATATATAGAGCAAGAAATGAAAGCCATAAATCCTCAAATTAGGCCAGTTTTTAACAAGGGATTAGACAGTAGTCTGGGCGTAGAGATTTCCATAGGACCAACAAAAAAATGAATTTCCATGAAACTGATAGGATTCGGGTTAGGAATTCCCAGTGTTTGTAGCAGTCAAATTCATCAAATATAATTCTTCTTTTTCATTGAACAGTTAAGTGTTCTATCAGAAACTTCTAGAAAATCCATGCTTGGTATTCAACCTAATTTTCAGCACATTCTCCAGATTTATTAAGTTTCGGGTTTTCATTTTATACCAAGTATTGGCTATGCATGGCTGTGAGTGACCTTGGGAAACCGAGTATCAAGAGAGTGAAAAACAGATCAAAATAAAATGTCAATTCAAGGAAAGAGAACGGTGAGCGGAAAGGTGAAAGTTTTAATCAGATATGAACATCTTTGACAAAGGGGAAAAAAAAAAGCAACACAATTGAGTTTGCTAAGGAGGACTAACCGATGAGCTAGGTGAGGATCTGGTCCAAGCTTCAGATGACTTGTCATAAGCTGTAGCTAGAAACATTGCAGGTTCAACATCTTGTACATTTGCCTCGTAATCTTTTCTACTTGACATAAAATTCTCCTGAAAATTGGTCGAAACTTAGTAAGCGGTTGAGATCAAGCATAAGATTGCAAGAGTGGCGGCTCATAGTATTGGTTGATATCACAACGATTGCAAGACAACAGAACTTACAGATATCTCTTTCTCTCCATTTGGAGACAAATCATTATTTATGTCAACAATCAGTGGAGAGAAGGTCCAGTCATAGTCTGATAGTAGTCGTAGGAACCTGTTCACGAGATTGCGGTGCAGAAAAAGGACATTGTTAGCTCAAGGAGACAAATTGAAATGATAGCTTAAGTTTTTCTCTTATTTATTAAAACTACCAACTAACTGGAAAGTAATTAGCTTCTATATCCATCTTAAATGTGAACAAACATTACACAATTTGACCAGAGTATCACTAATTTAAAAATGCCAAAAAATTGAAAATAGAAACTTCAACCTCAAAAACCCAGTGATTCGTGAGCACGGAACATCATACGGTAAAGGCTTTAAGAAAAGATGTGCAACCAAAAGTTCAATTGCCTCCTCCACCAAGCAGGATGAGAATAGATGTGAAGCAACCCATCGTTTTGCAAGCCTTCGCATAAAACAGAACAAGTTATATGCAGCTTGAGTACAATAGAAGATAAAAACTCATATATGAATCCAAATTCTGACCTAGAAACTGGCCCATATACAGGATACCGACTTTGCAGCCCATTAACCATGCTAGAATGCTGGCTGCAAAAGAAAAGTCCCTTGTCTATGGAGGAAACCCTGTTCACTTGATCAATTCCAGCTACATGTGGGAGCAAGTTTTAAAAGTCAGCATCCAAGGAGAGTCGATTAAGAAAGCCACGATTATTATTGAGTCAAAGTTCTTACTTTCTCTGCCCAACAAACTCAGCCCTCTTTCATGCCAAATTTTAAGACGAAACGCATATCCAGACATTAAGACATCCACGTTATCCTCCGTGGCAGTATACGTCATCCCCCAATTATTTTCAAGACTGCAATAACATAATTATTCAATACTACTTTCAAAAAAAAAAAAAAAAAAGAAGCAGCCAATGCCAATAATTGGAAACCGCCTGACTGGCCTACCTCTGTCCAATTTTAAGAAGGAAGGCACATTTAGTTTTCTCAATTGCCATCTCATCCATAGGCCAGTTCCCAGAGCCTTCCAGCTAAAACAGAGCAAGCAAAGAAGTTTCCAGATATTAACTGAAGGTTTACTTTCAAGTGGTAAATGACAGTTCCACAAAGAATAGTACCTGGATCATAACTTCCAGCGGCTGAATGCAGGACGGAGTGAATCTAGATAGTCTTAGCCGACCGCCCTTTTCATTAGCCAATGGATGAGGTTCAGGTGGGAAAACAGATGTAAACCTGAAAGCTGTGACATGAACACGAGCAAATCTTGATTAGTTAGGGGACAGCTAAGAAAGTTCTATGTAAAGTTTAACTACATAAAAAGGCAGTCAACAGCAATTTGGAAACAAATTTTATAGAAGGGGCCTAGATGATAGGATTCAGATAGTGGGAGAGTTGAGAAGGTCTCTCGAATACTGTCTCTGCTTGGGCTTCCTAGCATTTCTCCTGATCAATTTCATCAATAAAAGTTGATTTTCATCTTTCTGTGAGTGTTTTATCACTAGATAGTCAGAATCTGCAACATAACATTATCAAACAAATACTGATGTTGCTCTACACCTATATGAGGATGGGTATTGAGAAAGAAAACGTTCAGAAAAAAAATCACTATGTACTTATCACGTCCTAAGAGCTTAATGTTTACCAAAACTGATAAAAGCAAATCTTCACCTAAAATTAACTTAACAATGTAAAATCACAAAGAAAAAGAGCAAGGTTATATTATAGAAGATCACAGATAAAAAACCACTGTCAAACCAAGTGTTAATTCAAGGAATTGGGTTCATTTGCCAATCTTCGGGTATTCACATTCAAAGCTTTAGGACAAGGAGAGACAAGAATGCAAAAGGGGCAACACATGATTGGACAGCTTTTTGTTTGGGAATGATAAAATCAATAACAACTGAGACTAGCCTTCATCCAAAAAAAAGAAAAAAAAGAAAAAAGAAAACAGGAAGGAGCACAACTGCAGTAGAACTTAAACAAGACCTTTAAAAGAGCAAAACTAAAGGCACAAGGAGATGAAAGAAATTATTACTGAAAACGCAAGGAAAGATTGCTGCTGTGATAAAAGAACAAATACCCGAGTCTAAAGGCTGCACACTAGAGACCTTCAAGGGAATATCTTCAATGGCACGCAAACGCTTTGAAAAATCTTCAAAAGCCTCAAGCAAACTTGAAGAATATGATATAGGATCTAAGCAAAGCAGATTTGCTTCAGTAAATCTATATACAAAGTAAGAGAGACAAAAACTGAAAATAAATTATAAGAAGTAAAAAAATAAGGGTTATTACCCGTGGTACCATGTACCAAAGAGAAATCAAGTTGGTCCACGATATGCGTGATATTCTCTTTTGGTAGAGAAAGATGCCGGATAAGCACATATTCAGCGATTGCTTTTATAATCAAATGTCTTCCCATTGCTCACTTTCCAAACTAAGATTAGCAATAAAACGAACACGATGGTGTCAATCTGATATTTGGACTTAGCAAAACGATCACGCCATTTCAAATATCCAAGTGGAATCCATAGTGGCAAAAGAAAATTCCTTACCAACACTCTCTGCAATTCTACCATCTTTAAACCTCCTCAGCTCTGCTTTTTCCCCCCAAAACTTTCTAAACTTGAGAGCCTATTGTTAAAGAAAAGTTAAAAAAAAAAAAAAAAAAAAAAACAGTTATTTATCATCAAGAACCATGGTTGACTAATAATCTCAAATACACTACCATCTACCTCATCTTTGTTCTCAGGATTTGGACCAATGTCAACCACCCTAAAAGCTTTGTCTAAAGAGTTCATTGAAATCCCAACAAGCAATGGCTCTGAACTAAATGTTGACAAACCCTGTTGCCAGAGGCCAGTTAAGTACCAAATCAATACAGCAGGTAACAAAGAGATTATATTGAGTGATCAAGATTGATGCTTAATCCCATACATTCTCTATATTGAACTCTGACGGTGTGTTTCTCCAAATAACACGAACAAGCTTCACCCGATCACCCAATGCTTCAGTTAGAACATTATGAACTTTCTGCTCATTAAGTCTCCAACACTCATCATCCAAGCAAAATCCCGACGCACAAACCTCACTGTTTCCCGTGAAGTTCAATCTAAAAGCACATAAATTGAAAGACAATCACAATGGAAAACAAAAAGTAAAAAGACAATACATATTAATCCAATGATATGAAAAATATACGAATATTCACTGTGAATATTCACTGTGAAACATAAAACGTGTAGATATGGATATAGAAAATTGTATTCTTCTTCCTAATTACTAGTGAAAGAAAAATGCAAATGCATGCATTGGATCCAAACATTGGTGAATTTTTTTTTTTTAACTATAATTATTTCCTAGTATTCAACTCTTGATTACCCTTGTCACTATGATTTCCCATTTGTCCAATACTAGACTTAATTTCCATGATTAATGTAATTATAAGTGTTGAAAATCCGGATTTTCAGTTATTCCCTAGCTGTATTTTAGCTTTTTTTTCTTTTAGCTGATTGAGGAAATCAGGCAGCCTGTTTCCTGATTTTCTCTGTTTTAATTAGCCTAGGTATTAGCTGTTAATTGCTGGAAATAAGGGTGGAGATCATTCAGCCCTCTTGTATATATTTGTCCTCTTGTATCTTCCGAATTATGAATGAAAGAATTTGATTCTTCACTCAAAAAACCACATGGTATCAGAGCTTGCCTTCTGAACCCGTCTGTTGCTCATCAGCTTCTCTTCATATTCTTTTTCCTTCCTTCTCCATTTCATTCAACTCTTCTCTTGTTCATTCCCTATGACAAAATATGGCATGGCAACGGAACAAGAGAGCTCTACCTCCGAAGTCACCTCCAATCAGGAAAGTCCAGCAGCAGGAAACAATGGAGGAACGGACAGCAGCGGGGTTCTTCCAATCACAAGTCACAAGTTGAATGGACACAACTACTTGCAGTGGTCCTAATCTGTCCTCATGTTCGTTCGGGGGGAAGGCAAGGACAATCATCTCACAGTCCTCTCGGCCTCACCAGAAGAAAAAGAACCGAAGTACCGATCCTGGAGAGCCAAAGACAGCATGGTAATGTCTTGGTTCATCAACTCCATGATCAATGACATTGGTGAAAATTTTCTCCTCTACAACACTGCCAAAGAGATTTGGGATGCTGCAAAAGAAACGTACTCCAGCACGAAAATACCTCCGAATTGTTTGGTGTGGAGTCCATTCTCCATGACCTCCAACAAGGCGAATTTTATGTTACCCAATACTATAATACACTCACCTGTTATTGGCCGCAGTTAGACAAGTTCGAAGAGCACATTTCGGAAAGTCCAAATGATGGTATTCGGAATAGGCAAATTATTAAAAAGAAAGGGGTATTCAAGTTCCTAATGCGACTCAATAAAGATCTAGATGAGGTTCGTGGAAGAATTCTGGGCACAAAGCCTCTGCCAAGTCTAAGAGAAGCCTTCTCAGTTGTAAGAAGGGAGGAAAGCCGAAAGAAAGTAAAGCAGGGAACGTCAAACAACCAGCCCGCCACTCAAGGATTTGCTCTTACGTGCATCGCCCTCAACCGAACAACACAAATAACAGCACAAAAAAAGGCAGGCCCTGGAGTGATCATTGTCGAAAACCAAGCCATACTAGAGAAACATGCTAGAAGATTCATGGGAAACCTGCTGACTGGAAGCCCTCATGCTCGTCTCATGAAAGCCGTGGCAACACCGCATCCACAAGTGATGAAAATGGCACTTTTGAACTCCTTCAAAAGATGATCAGCCAATCTCATGAAATCACCTCTTGTCCATATAAAATGACACATCCTTTTTCAATGATTCATATTGATGTCTGGGGACCATCGTTTGTATTCGTTATTAATGATCACACAAGAATCACCTGGGCATTTCTCATGAAAGAAAAATCTGAAGTAGGGCAAATCTTCAAAATTTTCAATGTCATGATCCAAACACAATTCAAAACAAAAATCCAAGATTTCAAAACAGATAACCCAAAAGAATATTTCAAATCTGTTTTGGGTGATTATCTGAATAGCCAGGGTATAATCCACTAGAGTTCTTGTGTTGACACTTATGAACAAAATGGGATTGCTGAAGAAAGAATAGGCATCTCCTTGAAGTTGCTAGATCCTTGATGTTCACTTATCATGTCCCAAAACACTTCTGGGGAAAGGTTGTCCTTACGGCAGCCTATCTTATCAATAGAATGCCATCCTGTGTTTTGAATTTCCAAACTCCAGGCTACAGAAAGTCGTATAATCTCCACCATTCCTTCAAAATTGTTTGGATGCTCAGCCTTTGTTCATTTTCACTCTCATAACAGGAGCAAAGTCGATTCCAAAGCAATCAAATGCATTTTTCTTGGGTACTCACCAAATCAAAAAGGGTATAACTGTTACTCACCCATCACAAAGAGATTTTATAACTCAATGGATGCCACCTTCCTTGAAGAACAACCCTACTATGATAAAACCAATGTTCAGGGGGAGAGTACGTTAAAAGAACATTAGTTTTGGAATTTCATTGAAACTCAACCTTTTTACGACCTTTATGCTCCTTCTGTCCTCAACGAGTCTCCAAGCAATTCTAATCCTATCATCGAGTGTCTCGAGTCTCCTATTGAAACTCTTCCTCAAAATCCTTCTCAAGAGCTACTAAACACAAACCCATCACCCTCAAATCCTCCCAAACCTCCTGCTAAAAATAGTGAGCTTCTTGTTCATTCCATGGGAGAATGGCATCGAAAGGAGATGGCACAACGAGCAATTCCTGAGCAATTCCATGAGACTGAACCAACTCCAAGTCCTCCTGAACTATCACAAGGTAACTCCCAACCTAACTCTTCTACTCATGAGTCACCTGATAATCGACCAATTGCCGTAAGAAAAAGAGTGAGATCTTTGCACAAATCATCCTATGTATACCTTCCGGTCTTACAAATGATTATCCCCAGAATATCGTGCTTTTATCTCCAATCTTGACAAGATATAGGTTCCCAACAACATTCATGAAGCCATGGAGATACCACACTAGAAGACAGCTATTATGGAAGAAGTCCGAGCCTTAGAAAAGAACAATACTTGGGAGATAGTTGACTTGCCACAAGGAAAACAACCCGTGGGCTGCAAATGGATATTCACTATAAAACATAAAGCTGAGGGGAGTGTGGAAAGATTCAAAGCACGACTAGTAGCAAAGGGATTCACACAATCCTATGGTACTGATCATCAGGAGATGTTTCCTGCGGTTGCCAAACTCAACACTATTAGAATTCTCCTATCCCTTGCAACTAACTTGGACTGGCCATTGTTCCGGCTTGATGTCAAGAACAACTTTCTCATTGGAGACCTTGAATAAGAAGTGTACATGGAGATTCCTTCTGAGCTTAGAACTTAAGCTACAAGTAATAAAGTCTGCAAACTCAAAAAGTCGTTATACGGGTTAAAACAGTCTCCTCAAGCCTGGTTTGCCCAGTTCTCTAGGGCCATGAAGAGATTTGGGTATATGCAGTGTTAAGCAGATCATACCTTTGTCACCAAATTATCCACTTGGAGGGGAATCATCCATTCTCATTGTCTATGTTGATGATATTGTTCTCGCAGGGGACTTCTTAGAAGAAATGGCAAGATTAAAGAACTTTCTTGCAAAAGAATTTGAGATCAAAGACCTAGGAACACTCAAATACTACCTAGGGATGGAAGTATCTCAAACAAAAGATGGCATATCAGTCTCTCAGCGGAAATATGTTTTGGATCTCCTAAAAGAAACTGGAATGCTTGGTTGCAAGCCTGTAGATACGCCCACGGATCCAAACATCAAATTAGGAAATGGGGAGAGCAAGACACCAGTTGACAAAGGGAGATATCAGAGACTTATCGGGAAACTCATCTACCTCTCACACACTAGACCTAACATTGGTTTCTTAGTAAGTGTTGTGAGCCAATTCATGAACAATCCAATGGAAGACTATATGGCAGCCGTCTACAGAATCCTCAGGTATCTCAAATGACTCCAAGCAAAGGCCTGTACTTCAAGAAGAACACGGACAAGAGGATAGAAATCTTCACTGATGCGGATTGGGTAGGCTCAATGACTGATTGTAGATTCACGTTAGGATACTACACCTTTATATGGGGAAATTTGGTCACTTGGAAGAGTAAGAAACAAACAGTGGTTTCAAGAAGTAGTGCAGAAGCTGAATTTAGAGCCATGGCACATGGAATTTGCGAGGGAATGTGGCTTAAGAGACTCTTGAAGGAACTCAGAATACAAGATGAAGAGTCTTTATACATGTATTGTGACAATCAAGCTACAATAAGCATTGCCAAGAACCAGTTCATCATGACAGAACCAAACATATGGAGATTGATCGCCATTTCATCAAGAAAAGATAGAAGATGGGACAATTCTACTACAGTACATGCTAACAAGATGCCAAATAGCCGACATTTTGACCAAGCTCTACCAAGGTTCAACTTTGAGGATTTAAACACCAGACTAGGTATGATTAATATTCACCACCCATCTTGCCGAAGAGTGTTGAAAATCCGGATTTTTAGTTATTCCCTAGCTTCATTTTAGCTGTATTTTAGCTGCTTTTTCTTTTAGCTGATTGGGGAAATCAGGCAACCTGTTTCCTGATTTTCTCTGTTTTAATTAGCCTAGGTATAAGCTGTTAATTGCTGGAAATAAGGGCAGAGATCATTCAGCCCTCTTGTTTAAATTTCATTCTTCACTCAAAATACCACAATAAGCAAAATAGTGAAAACCCATACCTTATGCAATGGTCATGTTTTGTAGGAAAGTCAACTCTCGTCATAAAAATTTCCTCAAATCCACCATCTCTACATTTCTCAATGCATTGAAGTGTTGAAGCAGCCTCTTCTTGGAGCTGAAATTTTGAATAGATGACTTCATAACAGTATAATCAAGTCTTGCAGCACAAATCTATTGCATAGAAAAATCTTATTATTTACTAATATTACCTGGATGCAAGCAACCCTTGTCATCCTGAAAGCTAGATTAAAGGCTGCATGTTGCTTAGACTGCATGTTTTCATGCAATTACAAGGTCATCAGCAAAACGTCTTTTACACACACACACACAAATATATATGTATATGTATATGTATACGTATATGTATAGAGATATATTGAGAAAAGAAAAGAAAGAAAGAAAAAAAAAAAAAAAACCGAGGGAGGGCTATACTAGTAAGAAAAATTGCTTGTATTTGTTCAGCCAATTTAAAGAAAGACATCTTTTTTTATTCTATTATATACATAATAGGGGACAAGTTATTCATTTCATTAACATTTACTCGGTAAAACCATTTGTTAATGCCATGAACGAAAAATCATAACAGCAGACCTCCTTTAAAGCAGCATTCTTGTCTTTGGTTTTAAGGCAAAGTCCACGTGTCCAAACACCTGGATTAGCTGCAAATGCAACAGCACTAACAATTAAATATTTTTATGGCAACATGCTATCGCATGAAAATTGGCAATTTAATTTATTAGCTTTGGCATACTGCATCTATTTGCACGTACTCAATAAGAAGTCAGAATTCAGAGTTTCCCATGGATTGAAAGGGGTACTTTCATGCTCAACTAACTTACTTCATTTTCGTAAAGAATCATTCTTACAAACCTTACAAAGTGCAAAGAGAGAAACATGAAAATCTAATCAGGAAGAATTGAAATGCATACCAATGGAGTTCAATGTAACACGAAAAATCTGCATTGCCTTCATAGAATTGTTAACTTTATTCTCATATGCGAGGTTGGATAATATGACAGAAAGCAAGAATCCATTTAAACAATCATGTGCATATATCGAAGTTCTTTGTCGGGCCCAAACCTACATCAATAACAAATACCTGTTACAGATCTAATCCTCATATGTAGGAGTAACACTCTATTTGGATATTTTACCTTTAACAATATCAAAGCTTCTCCTAATTCCTTCCATCCAAAAAAAACTTTCTTGATAGAGTCCATGGTATCCTCCATAAAAGTATCTTCCAGAATGCTGCTATTATATTTAGGTGTTGGGTGTGAAATGCCCCCTTCAAGAATGTTTTGAAATTTGATCAGCATATTTTTTAAACGTGACCATACACCCAGAAAAAAATATACTTGAAGAAGAAAACACAATACCATGATTTAGAGCACGAACATTATTCCGCTCAAAGTTTAGCTTCTGAATGCTAAACAAAGAAGTCGCAGTGGGAATTAATCTTAAAAAAAACCCAGGAGCTTCAACGAGCTTTGTAGCTGTAAGTTGGTTACACATACATCTTGTTAGCTTTCTAATATGAAATAAAGCATGTAATTGGCCTCACATGAGTAATTCAATCAATGCGTTAAAACAAATATTAAATGAAAATCAGAAAAGGAGAACCTGGATAGACCAATAAAACAGGTTTCCGTGCCTCGTTTTGAAGAGTGGACCATTCAACTTTATGAATAAGTGGAGAGGAGGACAGATATTTCTTTATTATACAGAGGTAAAGGCATCTTTTGGCGTGATATCGATGATTAAGATAATCTTTTTCATGGAAGCACTCCTACAAAAGAGAAATGTTAGTCAACAAAATATCGAGACTATAGACAAACAAACACAAACAGATGAATAAGCAAAGTCTGTAACTTCAACTAGCAATTATGAAAAAGTTATGTACTCCTGTGATAAACGATTCCTTTGATGCTACGTTCCGGGAGCTTTAACATTGTCCTTTTTGTCATGGATCATACTGAATAATCCCATTGACATTGTATAACTTGACACCTACCTAAGATTAGCCAATGAAAATGAACCAAGCCATGAAGAGTAGCGTATTAAATACCTTGGGCAAACGCACGAAAAGATCAACATTTATGTGCGGCTTTGCGATGCAGTGAATGGAATAACTGCCACCAATTTCAATAGAAACTGGCCTCTCGAATTTAAAGTCAACTTTGTCAGCACCAATGTCTTTGACAAAGCTTGGAGCTACATCTGCTGTAACCTGTGCAGTTCAATACACACACATACTCACTCAAAGAGAAGAAGAAGAAAATGCCATGAAAAGCTACATCACAAAAATAGCTAGAAACTGTTGAAAAAAGCAAACCCAAGTGCCTGAAAATTATACCCAAAAAAGTGAAAGGACGGGAAAATGCAAAAACGTGTATGAGAAAGCAAGGTATGAGAATAGAAGGAGAAAGGGATAATAGTAATTTTATATTTATGGTACCAGAAGGTTTATAGGGATGGAATGGAGGGAATGATTGATGGCGGAAACGGTGTCGTGGAGGAGGTTAGAGAAGGTCGTCGAAGTCGAATAATTGGGAATGGAAACCTCATTCAAGAGCTCCCTCGTCTTCAGGTCCTCCGTCGACTCCATTACAATTTTACGATGGCCACCTCTCCTCCTCTTTTCTTTTTGCTTTGCTTTTCCCCTCTCTACGCTTTTCTATTCTAGGGTTTTAAAGTCTTTTTATTTTTCTTTCAAGATAAAGAATTTATAGAGCAAAAGAAAGAGAGAGAATTAGAGAGAAAGAAGTAGCGGAGTCTGACGCAGGGAAACGGCGGCGCAGAGGGGTTTTGGTTTGGGCTTTAGCAGGGTTTTAGTTTCAGATTGTTGCGCGCCAACAGGGCAAGAACCTAATTTAACGTCAACATGTCTCACTTATATCATCTCCCCCCACGCCCCGTCCAAAAATAATAAATAAATATAAATACAATAAAATCTCAAACGTTTAATTGAAATAATATGAAGACAATGTTCAATGAAAAAGTCAAAACATCAAGTAACACTAGCAATCAAATGTTAAAATTGGTGCTAAATTTGAGAGATTTGTCAATTTTTGCGTGGAAAATTGTCTTCTAATTTTTTTTTTCCGCTAAAATAAAGGGGTCAAGACGTCCCAATAATCCTCCTAAAGGATAGAGTAGGAATTCGAACTTCAAATTTTTTTTTTTTGCTAAATTTTTTTTTTAGTCTTCTATTAGTAAGTGACTAGTCTAATGCCTCTGCATTGCACGGTGAAGCAAAAATATTAAAGACAAATAATAAAGATAGATAATATACATTAAAGGCAATTAATTAAGATAGATAATATATTTATAATAAGTTTAAAGATTTAGTTTCTTTTTATACTATTAAAATATTAGAATATAGACATGCAAGCTTATATTAACAAGTCAAAGTTATATTTACAAACATATATATGCACACACATATAGCTTTGGCAGATGAAACTTTTTGAAATTGATCAAAATATTATTATGCATGTTCAATTTTCTTCATTTTTTCTTCTGATATGTTATAATAATAATAATAATAATAATATAAATTAGTAAGTTGATTGTTGTGACTAAAATTGAAATAAATATGTTTATATGATATATAATTATATGTAAAAAATAATATTACCTAGTCTCCTTTCGTTTTTTTAGGAGTCACTCGGAGATGTAGTTTGAACTTCTGGTGAAGGATGTTGATGTTGAGGATTGAAATAATAATAAATATAATTAAATGGTAGTTAGTGATTTATAAATATATATGTTGAATAAGGAAATTTAAAAAATTGAAAACAAAATATGAATAGTAATGTACCTTGATTCCATTCTTCAATGATAGGTTCATTGAAACTGAGTTGTTTTTCTACTGTCCTTTTGCTTCGTGGTTGTGGTGTCTCTGGATCAAAGAGATTAATAGTGGTGGAATTTCTTTTGAACATTCAGTTGGTGGTGTGGATAATAACATTGGTCGTTCATTATTGTCAAAAGTTTTAAACAATGGTTGCATCGATAAAAGCACCTCTAGGAGGAAATTGGATAAGAAATATTTTTAATATGCCTTTGAGTTGGTCAAGGATAGGAGGAATAATATTTGGATCGGTGATCCTTTTTGGATTGTTAATATGGAGCAAAGTTTGTTTATTAATGATTGTATGGTTTTTCCAAATGTGACGATGTTCATTCCTCTAGTGTTGTCTTCGATTCGTGTTTTGATTTTGAACATATTGCAAATATTGAAATTTTATTTAATTTTTAATTTTTCTGAAATATAATTTTTATTATTTTTATCATAAAAGTGAATAATATTACTAGGTGATTGGCATCGCAGTTAAGTATTCATGAGTGTCACATTACAATGAGGTTCCTGATTGTTTTACTTGTTTGTAGCATCTTGGACAAGTATTATAAAACCAACCTTGGTGGGCATTAAGTTCAATAATGCTTACTTTAACAGTAAATTTTGTATCATGTTGAATGGATAAACAATTTTATTAAATTATATTTTCTAATTGGTTTGTAATAAATGAATATTTACCTGATTTTGATATGGATCTAAAGCTTGAAGTTCTATGATTGTAGTTCTATTCATAGTATTTTGTTATGACAACGACTTTTTTGTTGATCCAGTGATAAAATCGATTACTTGGAAGGTAATGTACTAGGTAAACTAGGTTTTTTAAAAAATTGAAGAATATAAATAATTGTAATAATTTATTAGTAAAGATTTGTAATACCTTTTTTTGATTTTTTTTTGTTTCGACGATGTTTGGATCAAAATAATATGAAGTACTAATAGTATTCACAATATAAATTCTACCTACATATGTATAATTATAATAATCAATGGTACATGAACGAACCTTGTATTGCTTTATCCTGTAATATATATGTAACGACTTAACTTTTCGGACTGTTAACTAACTTACTTATTCTTATTTAATTTAGTCTTAACACTTATTTATATTCGGTTCTAAAAAAAGTACATAAAATTTTTTAATCATATTTGTACTATAAAAGTTAGAATTACTAAAAATTTTTAACTGAGAAATTTAAAAACCTCTATCAAATAATTATCATATTCAAATTCGTATTTAGATAATAATTAAAAAGATATAACTTCATGTTGATTAAAACGAAATAGTTTAAAGTCTTTTTCTCGTAAAGTACTCATACTAATTTAGTAGTACCAAAATATTGGAACATAACTATAAATATAGTCGTTATAAAATAATTTAGGAAGTCTAAATGCGGAAACTAAATTCGTGGTGTATCCCACTCCCTTCCTTCACCGCCTCCGCACAGCTTCGTCTGTTCATAAGAATGTCTAAGTAATGGGCTGCTTACCTGCGTTACCTACAATATGAACACACATACGTATAAGCTTTTGCTCAGCAAGTACAAACAATATCTCACAAAACATTTTATAAAGTCATATCATCACACGTAACATCAAGAATGTTCGAAAGTGCATATGATCATATGTGTTCATTTATGCTTTATTATATACATGTCTTGTCTACTTAAGGGTCTCTATATTGTACCCATATGCGCGCAACCAATGGAGAGTTAGGGGAGCGACCTTACAACAGCCTCCAAGGTCATATCTTATAATTTTCGTTCTTATCATATTCTCTCACTAATTAGAGGTTAGTACGACACTTAATCCTATCTTTTATTTGTCTTATTCTCATTAATTATGACAATGTGTAGATTTACATATCACTATACATCTATCATTATGGCATAATTATCTATGAGGCATGCTGATCATGTTAATGCAAGAGAAATTATGCATATCAAATATTTAATCGAAGTAATACGTATAATTCATATACTCATCACATCATCAAGACAAGTCATAGTAAACGTAGAGTATCAACAAAGAAAAACATTTTATTCCATGTGTAGGTGAGGTTTGTACTTATTTATCTAATGTGCTTAAATTTCCAGAGTTGTATCTCTTACTATGCAAATTTGAGTAATTGTCCTAATTTAACAATATCTCATTATTAGATAAAATCATAATTATATTACTTTATTCAATCATTCATTTATTTTATAAACCATAATGAACTTAATTTACTTATATCATAATTAATTTTAACAATTACTTCTTATGAATTATTAAATATTAAAATAAATTTCTACTAATTATTATTTAATTAATTTAATTTCATTAATTATTTTGATTAATTAATTGATTATTTAATTAATTAAGTAATAGTTAATTATTATTTTAATTAATTGAGTAATTATAATTAAATTATATAATTTTAATTGACTTATTAATAATTATCTTGTTAATAATTTAATTATGCTACTTAAATATTCTTTCTTATATAATAATTATTAATTATTAATTCTAATAGTAATAATTAATAATTTGATTAACATAATAATTAATGTTTGATTAATCTCTAGTTAATCATCCCTAATTATTTTGATGATTATATTAATGATTAATGATTAATTAATCTCTAATTAATCAGGTATTATAATTATGTATGTATTTAACATAATAATCTTGATTATTATTCATTAACTCTTATAATTAATTAATTAATTATTAATCAATTAATCAATTAATTACTTTATTAATTACATTTAGTTATGTATTAATTAATCAATCAATTAATTAATAAATCAATCAAGGTGACAAGGAGTCACTAAGGGTATACTTCTCTTTTATTATTGGGCTAGTCTAATCCCCTTAGTTATGTTCATTTACTTGGGCTAAGGTAATCTCTTGGTATATGCCCAGTAACTCTCTAGTATACTTTATCTTAGCCCATTAAAACTTGTGATTTAATTTTATGAAATTAGGGTTTTTCACATTATTTGGTCATATACTTAAAATCAACTCATTTCATAATTAGATATATTCATATGTTATGACTTACCCTTATTTCACATTTTAATGTTTAATCGTTTTATCGGTGTAAGATTTTAACTTATAAGATTTATTTAGATTTGAGTATAATTCCGTTTTGGACATTTGATGACTTGTTGGAAAGCTTGAAACATCTAGTTTCTGTCAATATAAATTGTTTTCTAAGATTTCAAGCATTTCAAATATTAATGTGGACATTTTTCTAAATGTCTTGTGGTAAAATCTCGGATTACCAGATTACAATACAATCTTAAGGGATTTATTAAAATTTATGTGCATATCCGTTTTAAATGCATTATATCTCATTTTGAAGTTTAAGATGTCTACTTTACAGAGGTAAAATTATTTCTTTTAGTACTTGAGTGTTTCACACCAAAACTTAGGTTTTGTCACTGTTGGTCCCACGTTTGTATCACAAATCCAGATTCATGGGTAAGATTAAAAAAATCATAACAATTTACTTATAAGTCCAAATAAGACAAAAGATATGTCATTGGAAAGCTTATAATCTATTTTGCATGATAAAAATAGTTTTATAAAAAGTTATGGTTTACTAACTGAAAATCTACAAAACCCTTGGCTAGTACAAGGTTCCAGTAAGGATTTTCGATTCGTAGCCCAATCTTGTAAAATTTATCAAAAATTACACATTTATCCGTTCAAGGTATATGATACCTTGTTGGAAAGCTCAAAGAATCTAGTTTCTAGTTCTCTAACTTATAATCCAAAATTTTGAGTCTAAAGGATTCGGAGTACAATAAACCCGTGGCTGGTCTGTGTCTCGGAGGTTCATTTTCTCTCTAGTTTTGTGTCACAACAAAGGCACATAACTTTAGACATATAAAAGCAAATCAAGTGATTTCAAAGCCTAAAATGAAGCTTATCCTCCTAACAAAGTTCTTAAATCTTACCGAAATGCTCTGTGGATCCTTTAAGATCTCGATCTCTAAAGTTTTTCTCAAAACTTTTTTCTAAGTAAGAAGAAGTCTAACATTAAGATCATAACAAAACATCATGCTTTAGTTCTCCAAAAAAAATGACTAAAACACAAAGAATACCACTAGGTTACCTCTAGTAAAACGTTCTCTAACTCCGTTTCTTACTTCTTTGATCTTGGTGACGGGGTTTCTTAGAGCTTGAAAATGAAGGGGGGTGCTTAAGGGGTGTTGGAGATGGAGAATAGAGTTGGTGATTCTTCTTTTTGTTTTGAGCTTAGTGGTGACTAGAGAGTTAGGATTTTTGAGCTTAATTTGTGTGAGAGCAAAATAAAGTGTTAGGGGCTTATTTTCAGCCAACTTTTACCTTAAGAGGAGTTGTCTTTTGAGGGGTAAAGTTGAAAATTTTTGGCTGAATCTGTAATATCCAGAATTTCATGTTGCCATTTTTCCTTCTAAAAAGGAATTATGAGCATATTTTATGATATTTACGGAAAAACTCAATTAAGAGTTTTTCACACGTTTTACGGAGTCTTATGGCTCAATAAGACTCAGAATAGATTTTTAAGGTTAGAAAATGCCTTTTCTGGTCAAAAAGGGCGATAAGGAACGTTTTCCCGAAAAAGTCAAAGTTTGACCGAAAAAGTCAACTTTGACCAAAAAAGTCAAAGTTTGACCAAAAGTGGTCAACAGTTGACTCGAGAGTGAAAAGTGATGCAGTATGCGAAAATACTGTAAAATATGTCAGTATGGGCGGTATAGCCCAAATAGACAGTAGAAACACCCTAGAAATCAAGCATCTCTAGCATTAGTTAAGGCCAGAATGACTTTTTTAGTCAAGAAGTCACCCAAAAGGACCAATCAAAGTCAAAGGGCAAAAATGTCAAAATTTTCACTTTTGGGGCAAAAGTGTAAATTTTGGAAAATATGTGAAGTTAAGTGACGTCGTTAGATGATGTCAACATGAGGCAATGACTTGCCTAACAAGCAGAGATAAGGACCGGCCACTTTTGAGGGTGAAAATGCAAGGATTTTTGTCTTTCAGGGTAAAAATGTAATTTTAGAAAATATGTGATTCAAGTATGAGAAAATCACATAAAATCATGAAAAGAGTGATATTTGCTTGAAAAGCAAGCAATATGGTCAATTATGAAGTTTAAGGACATAAATGCAAAAATTTTCACTTTTGGGGCAAAAGTGTAAATTTTAGAAATTTGACAATATGAGCATATGAAGTCACCAAGATGATAATATCATCAAATAGGATGGGTGTGTTGATTTTTAAGACAATCGGACACCTAGAGGGCATTTTTGCAAGAATTTCCATTTTCGGGGGGGGGGGGCAAAAAATGTAATTTTTGAAAAATTGTGAGGTAAGCCATGACATCAGCCATGACCTCAGCCTTCCATCAGCAAATCACAGCTGGAGTTGATCTGGTCCCAGCCGGCCTCCTTATCCTTTGGGGGAGAAAAATCCAAAATTAAAAAGTTTGGGGTCAAAATTAGAATTTTAAAAAGTTTGATCATTATCCTTTGCAAGCCACCATGGGAGTTGACAAAAGGGAGCTGGAAAATTCCAGAAAACAGCCAAGCCATGGCCATCTCCCATCAAAAATCCGAGAGCCATGAGAGGGAGAGAAAGACCAAGAAAAAGTTGGAAAAACCTTGTGAGAAGCCATCATGGTGCACGGTTTTGGAGCTTCAAGCAAGCAAGGAAAATCTGGAAATTTTCCAGATTTTCTGACCAGAAATCCGTGGAGAAGAGAAGGAGAAAAGTGCAGAAAAATTTCGGTCCAAAACCATGGGTGAGCCGAGCTTGGTGGAGGAGAAAGCAACCATGGAGCCAAGGTGATTTGTGCTTGGTGATGGGGGCTGATTTCGGCCATGAGAGTGTGCAGAATTTTGGAGAAAAATTCGTGGGTTTGGGCAGCCTTGAGGCTCGACAAGAGCTGCAAGGAATCACCCTAGTTGGTGAAAATTTTTGGGGGCTTTTGGTGAGCCAAAACAGCGAGCAAGAGCAGCCACAAGGAGGAGCAATTTCGGCTCCAAGAACCCATGGGTAAGACATGGTAAATCTCTCAAACCCTAGATTTTTCCATGCAAGGTGTAATAGAAATTTATGTGTAAGTTTGTGTGTGTGCATGGCTTAATTTGGAGCTCCATTGGTGTGGAGAGTTCGGCTGCAAGGTGGAGCAGCCAAGAGGCAGCCAAGGCAGCCATGAGGGTTCAGTCCCTTAGGGTGAATCAAGTCCGAATTTTGGGGGAGGTAAACCCTAATCCTAAGCTTTGGTTCAAGCTTTTAATTGAGAAATTTATGATATATTTTCATGCAAGTATGTATGGGCATAAGCTCGGTTTTTTATGGGATGCTTGGCTAGAAGTTGATGCTTGATTAAGGGTGTATGCTTAGCTAGTTAGTATGCATGATTTTTGTGTGCATGTGTGCTATGATTTTATGCTTGTTTGAGTGATTGGTTTGCATGATTGTATGGTTGGATATGTCCCTGTTCATGGTGCAGCCGAGTAGGGCTCGAGTGCTAGAATGTTAGATTTAAATTCGGTATTGCTTGATGTGATGCCATTTCATGTGATGCAACCTTAGACAAGTGTGCAAACCTAGGTTAGTAAGTTCCGGATTGGTTTGCATGACCACGTGGGGTGACATGTCCAAAGCATGTGGGACGTTAGTTAACGTTGCATGTGAACCATTTAGGCTCCCGAGTGATCGGTTGAGTTAGCTCGCGACTTAGGACGCGTAAAATGAAAGTAAACCGAAAACTGGTAGGTTCGGATTTAAACCTACCCAGTTTTCGTAAACTAAAAATAACAGGCCTTTAGAGGCCGAATTTGAGGAAACGTAAAACATGAAAGTTGTCCGGAACAACTTTTTCTAGGGGGCTACGTGAGCCGTTTTTCAAAATAAGGCTCCAAAGGCCTTCAAAAATGACAAAACCCGTGGCTCAACATTTCACGTCCCCAGACCCATTCCCAGGGGTCAGCCAGTTTCAACTTAAAACTGGCACTGATCTAGGCCGAATTAGGAGTTTTGTAAAACACAAAAGTTTTAGAATTTTTCGAGAGCTAGAACTTTCGTGAAGAAAACTTTTTCAGATCACGTACCGATTTTAAGATAAAAATTGTTTTATGAAGGGTGCTCAAGGAATCCGAAATTTCTTGCACCAACAAGTTTAACAAGTGATTTTAGAAAGTTGGTTTTTCAACCTTAAACAAGTGTTTTGGCTATGAAAATCGTTCCAAAGACGGTTTTCAACCTCAAATGAATTTACAAAGCATAAAATCAAGAATTTGGATTTTATGAACTAAGTTATGAATTTTTACATAAAATATGAAATTTTGGGATTCTTCCCTAAGTTTTTCTAAGTGTGGAAAAATGACTTTTTCAAGTAAGTTTATAGTCACCGGTTAGTTCATGAATGGTAATCGGGGGTTATGCCCGAGTTACCGGGTCAAGCCGAGACCCGAGAGGTTGACCCGAGAGGGTTGACCATAGTTGACCATGGTTGACCAAGGTTGACTTTTGGTTGACTAATAGCATAGAGTTAGTTTATCCTTACGGGTTATCCAAAGTGACCCTAACGGATACCGATAGCTCAACTAAAGGGTTATTAGATATGACCCGATAGTTTCGGATTATGTTATTCGACCCTTAGAGGTTTAAGTTGGCTTAGCACGCCAGGTTACCGTTGGTAACCAAATTAGATGCTTGCACATAAGGGACATACAACCAAGGGCATGCAAACATTTTGGTTTGTTTACCTGCATTTTTCACGAGATTTAAGTAGATAATGTCCTTGTCAAGCAGGCAGAACCTGCAGTTGTACCAGGAGTGGAACAGAACTAGGAATGGACAGTTAAGCATGATGTCAGACGGAAAGGTAAGTACAATTCCGCCTACGGCATAAACTCATGTTAGTTACATGAATAGGATGTCATGATTCATGATGATACGTAGTATGTCATGTTATGTATGTCATGTTATGTAAGCATGTTATGTATGCATGTTATGTATGTTCATGTTATGTATGCATGTTATGTATGTCATGTTATGTATGCACGTTATGTATGTCATGTTATGTATGCATGTTATGTATGTCATGTTATGTAAGCATGTTATGTATGTCATGTTATGTATGCATGTTATGTATGTTCATGTTATGTCAATGCATGTTTATGTTTTATGTTAGATATTGTGGCATCACGAAGCATGTCCACTATTAATAAGTCAGATGGTAAGATAGGAGATAGGTTAAGTAGGATATGTTGTGTTGTACTGATGTTGCCTGTGTGGTAAGTTAAAACGGTATGTATCATGGTTTGACTTGATATGGAAGGGCTGCCTCCACTACTCCATGTTAAACTCTGTGTTTCATGGTTTGAGTTGGTTTGGACGGACCTCCTTCAATCACTCCATGATTACGTACCGAAGTACATACACACATGTTATAGTAACAAGATAAGATCAGATTAGATAGGCCAAGTAGAGAGACCTTAATTGATTTTAATAATAAATCCTAATTGGTTCACGTTTTCCGTGCATTTAGTTGCATGCGGATAGGATGTTGTGCTTACTGAGCTTTTTAGCTCATAGCTTACGTTCATGCTATAGGTAAGCTACCTACCGGCGATACATGATACAAGCTGTGGATAGATGGCGCAACAGAATGTGAAACGTGGGTATGGACTGCTACGGGATTTCCGAAGTGCGTTTAAATGAAAATGTGTTTTCATTATATTCCAGTATGTATGCATGTGTGTTTAAGTTCAGTTATGTATGTATGGAGCTTTCCGCTCAGGTGAAAGCTCAGTACTCGAGTGAGTACATCAGATAAGGTTTTATAAAAGAAAAACAGTTTTTAAGTTCAGTTTAACTTGTGTTAAAGTTTTATAATTTCCGCAATAGAAGTTTTCAGTTAACGATTTTTAGAAAAGAAGAAAAAAAAAATTTACTCTAGAAATTGGGTAACTTTAATTTTTCAATCAAGCAAGTAAGTTAAGTTAATGTCACGGACCGAACGCTCCAGGTTCGCGTGGTCGGACTCCGCGTGGGTCTTAGGGTGGCTAGTAGGGCCGTGACAGAATCAACCCTTGCATTGCTGTCACTTCAAGGTGGGTTTTTGGGGTGAAATTTGGTTCAACAAAGTGGAAACAAAGTATCACTTTCACTTGTCTTTTCCTTAGATCAACTTGCCAAAATAAACCGTGTCATCTTTTACATGTGGTTGCATGCATGCACCACTTTCTTCTTTTTTTATTTGTTCACATTTCTCCTTGCTTTGAGACTCAAAAACCAATTCCCCCTTTACTCTAGTCAATTTTATTTTGTTTTTCTTTCTTTCAATTTCCATCATTGATCCAAAGTTGTCATCTTTATTCTCATCCATTGGATCTTCCATTATACCTATCCTTACCCTAAGTTCTCATTGGTCACTTATCATCTAAGGTTTGGTCATTGATTTGACTAGGATTCTCTAGCATCAAATCTACACCATTGATTTCAAATCAAGCACAATTTTTTATTAATCTTCCACCTTCGGATTTTCTATGAGTAAATACTAATCACTCATCTGCCATTTATGTGACACATTAATTCTCCAATCATACCCTCAAGGCTTAGCTATTAGTATGATTAAAATAAATATGAAGATCATTAAATTAACCAACTAATACAAATCGGGGTTCTTCTCAAAATTTAACATTATCCCTCTAATATGACATAATAAATTTATGTCGCTCAACTCATCTTTTATGTAATTAAAATTTCTTATTTAAATAGAGAAACTCAACATTGTTAATCATCGACATCATCACACCGATAATACACATGCAGTCATTCATAATCTTGAAATTTAATATTCATTAAATAATTCATTAGAAGTATATTAATGAAGAAAGTTCATATTAATAATTCATAAATCAAGCTTATGAATTTCTAGGGCATAACAATATATATATGTTAATATATTGTTATTTATATACTGAATATAACTTAAAATGTGTTCTGTTATAAATGTAATATTTATAAGAAATAAATTGAATTACATGTTCATCAATTAATAAGCAGTCAAATTAAACAATCAGTTGTATAATCAATGTTCCTCCATAGTTGACATATTCGACCATAAATAGTCTGATGTGTTTCTCTTGACTTTAGCACTCATAATGGACTAAACATTTTCTATAAATAGTAGAGATATATGAATAAATATATTTGATAGTCTATAAATAGAAATTGAATTTTGAAGATTATAAGAATTATTTTATAGTATAATGATTAAGAAAAAAGATTTATTTTTTTAATATATCTTTTTTTTTTTTTTTTTTTCAGAAGATTGTTATTTTTGGAATGATTTAGGTATTTGTTAATTAAATCACGTATTAAAATATGTAAGTCTTTTGGTGATGTTACTTTAGATAAAACAACATATAATTGCTCATGACTAAAAATTTTATCTTATAAATAGAGTCCAACTGTATTTAGTGATTGACCTTGAATTTTATTTATTGTCATTGCATAATAGATTTTTAAAGGAAATCGTCGTCTTTTTAAAACAAAATGCCATTTAGATTCATTTATTGTCTTTTAAATTATAGGTATATAAACTTTTTCACTTATGTCACCAGAATTAATAATGTGTCCTTCAATAATTTTTATTTGTTAATTGTGTAATAATTAGTCTAGTACCATTACATAAACCCATTAATTGATTAAGATTTCGCATTAATATAACAGGAGTTCCGACTTTCAATTTTAATTCATATGGAGGTATGCCATTAAAATTAAATGTGTTTAAACATTTAAGAGGATATAAAAGATTTAATTCATTGAGATTTCTAGATAACGAAAGAATAATATCATAACTGTAATAAATTTTTATTTCTGTTGGTACTAAAGATAATAAATATTAATTATTTCATTAGTTATTTTATTTCTAGGTGTAATAATTGCGTGTTGTTTGAAATAATAAATATTTTCAAAATTATTACAAAAAGTATCATATATTGTGGTAGAAATGTATTGAATAGAATTTGTACTATATTGTATGAAATATTTTTCAGATATTTTGATCAAAGTAGCATCTTCATTTTCAGGATCTTTTATTCCATTTTGATGTTCCATTACTAACATTTAAAATCTATTCAAAGAAGTTAGCAATTTCTACTTGTTTATCAATACAGTAATTAAATCTTTTTAATTACATGTTTTCTGTTAAAGTTAATATGCAGAAATATAGCCAAAGATAAGAAATATTTATAGTTACATTAATGATATTTTCTTTTGTACCGTTTGGAATAGCATATAATATTTGTCTAAAGTCGCCATAAAAAAATAACTGTCATTCTTTCAAAGGGATGATTAACATTATTTCCTAGATCTTGCACTGTTTTATTTAAAGTTTCAAAATAATATTTATTAGTCATAGGTGTTTCATCTCATAAAATCAATATTATTTTTCTATTAATTTCTCTAATTGAGTGAATTTTTTGATTTAGAAAGTTGAGAATTTGCCTTTTGGTAATAATAACGATGCTGTTCCAGATATGCTACAGCTAATACAATTTCACCATTTGATATAATTTTATTGATAATTATGTTCTATAAATATGTTTTTCTTGTATCTCCATAGTTGTATATGAAAAATAAATTATCATCTTTATTTTCAATTTCTTGTAAAATTTAATTATAAATAAAATATAGTTCTTGATTGAAATTTCGTATTAAATTAATATTTTCTTCTTTTAATTTTTATTTATCGTAATTGAGTTCTTCTCTTAAAATATTATTATTTAAATATTTAATTAACGATCTACTTGGAAGTAGAAGATTATAGTGTAATAAAAATATGAATTTGAATTTAGTAATTTTTCTAATTCATATAGTACGAAGTTATATAACTTATTTTCAGGAATTTCAAAATTTGGATTACTAAATAGAAGTCTTACTTTGTATAAAATATTTTCACACATTAGTTTCCAATGTTTTTGTAAAAATATATTTAGATTAGAAATATAATAAAATAATAGTATAATAAAAAAAATTGACGAAATTGAGCAGATGTTGACTAATATGATGCTTATTCTATTAATTCTATTTCTTTATTATCTCCTAATAAATCTACTGCAAGGCAGGCTATTTGATTTGTAAGATAGATAATATTATTAATTGTTCGAAGTAATTCATAACTTGTTAAACCTATTTATGATTTAATAATAATTTTAAGTAATATAATTCACCAAAATTTGGGTGAAGATAGAAGGTTCTTCCTATAGTATGTCCACCTTGTAGATGGGTTCAAATTTTCTCTGTATTATTCCAGACCCATTTTGTTGGAAATTCTATATAGGTAAGTTGTCGAGCATCTTCATGAGTTTCGTTAATTTCAATCCACTCAATTAAAGTTGTTTTTTAAATTTCTAGTTGTCATATTATATTTTGTAGTTATTGATTTTTATTAAATGTAATGTTTTGCATATTTGTAAAATGAATAGGAAGTCGTTGAATAACTGGATTTATGTGGTGTATTGAATATTCAAATAATCTCCAAATTGTTTCATAAAGTGTAATATATCAGCAGTTAAGATATGCTTTTGTTTTATCGACTTCTTTATAATTTGTTTGTTCGTAATTTTCAGTAATGACATTGTCTTCAAGAACAACTCTTATTTGATCTTGTCCTTTTATTAAATATTCGAATAAATATTTAATAAGTATAGACTAAGAATATATTTCGACATTAATATGAGCATATTATTTTAAATATAAAGTTCGATAATATGGAACAATATATCTATTATCAAGTTTAATTACTTATTTATTTACATTGAATTCTATATCTTTACAATAATAAAGAACAAAATCATTTTCTTTTATAGTTGCTTCATTTTTTATTTTCTTAGGAGGCTTTTTAGAATATTTCAAATTTTCGTACATGGTGCATTTGTTTTTGCATATCCATATTGTCCACGTATCATATATTCAATAATGATTATAACCTAAATAATTTTTTATTGGATCTGAAATTTTAATATAAATAAATTTGTCTATTTGTATAGGATCGTGATATTTATGTTCAAGATGTAACCAAAATAATATATGATAATGAGACAAATCACGTTCCTGAAATTTCACTATGTATAAATCTAAAACAAAAAAGAAAAAATAAATAAAGAATGAAAAAACATAGACATAAAAATGATATATATATATATTTTCAAATAAAGAGCTATAATAATAATTTATAGTTTTTTTTTGTTGTTATATAAGATTAAATGACTCACTTACTATTATAGGTCCAAATATATCACTTGATTTTATTGTATTTAATAAGTAATCTAATTTTATTTGTAATATTCTACTTACAATATCTGATCTATCTTCATATTTTTGTCCTGAAATTACAGTTAGAGCTCTTTTGATTTCTGGCTATTTAGGGTTATATGTAGATGTTAAAAATATATTAGGATTTCTATAATGTCTGTAACTTGCCATTGCATCTTGAAAATTTTGGATCATGTATCTTGAGCTTCATGTATAAGATGATGATAGAATAATTTTTTTTTTCTAATTGTTTGTGCATCTGTGTCACCTCTGATTATGACATCTTGAATACCTTTATAAATTTCAGATCTTCAATTATTTTGATTTTGTCTAATATAATCCAAACGATCTAGAAGCATAGATATCTACAATATATTGTTAAAAAAGTCATCTAGCTCTAAATAATGTATTTCCTTAATGCATTCATTGTTGAAGTTGAAAAGCATAAAATGATCTCATTGATATTTGATTTCTACGTAGTTGTCTACTGGTAAAATTTGGATTCCATCCTATATCCATATTCTCTATAAGAAAATAATAATGGATATTATAATACCATATAAAATAGGTGAAGTTTATTGATTCATTGTAATTCTCTAGTTTGACTATGAATGATAACATCTCTATCTTTGTTATATTCACCAATATCACCAATAATTAAAATACCTTTATTTGTCAAACTTGGAAGATCATATTGTGAAATATCTTCTTGTTGCCTTCATATTAATCTTAATTTCATGAATGATATTTGATTATTTTTATAAGTATCTTTAAAATTCGAAAAGGTCGGACTAATTTGATTGTTTCATCTAACATTATGATTAATGTTTAAATGATGGTCTCATTTAAATTGTTTAAATCATTATTATTTAGAAATTAATGGTTTTTTTTTTTTTTTGGTTTAAAGGTATGTAAATTTTTCCATTTTGACAACATAAAAAAATCTCAGTGAATATTTATTTTGTGTTTGTTAATTCTTTCAAAATAATACTCTACAATATTGACATGTGTAATTATAATATCCAATATCATATATTCATCGTTTGAATCTAAGTAAGAATTTATATTAAAAATATTAAAAATCTAAGTAAGAATTTATCCAATTTTATTTTTTAAGATGAAGAATAATTGATCAAATAATTATTCTCCATTCCATATATATATATATATATCTTCTCACTAAAAAGTGATATTTATTAATTAATACATATATATATATATATATATGGCATCTAATATAGTTAATTACTACAATTTCATCGTGTTTACACTCTTTTTTTATTTTATTTTTTTAAAAGATGTTTATGTGGTATTTTACTTATCTAATTTTATTTTTTTACAGTACATAATAGTTGATCAAGTAATTATTTTTTATTCCATGCTTTTTTAAATATTTTCTTACTAAAAAGTTATGTTGATGAATTAAATAATAAATAGATTAATATATATCTTTAATGTAGTTAGTTAGTCGATATATATTGAATTTATTTTAAACGAACAAATAAACTACAAATACTTTAAGTAACAGTCATATGTTTTAATCTAAATCCATATAAAATAAAAATCTTTTGTTACATTGTAAGATGGCGTGATACAACAATGAAATTATACAAACAAAATTATAACAACTTTGAATTGTAGAAGTATTTACATACAAAAATTGTCACAATAAATTTAATATTTCAACAATCTAATTAAACAAATAGGAAAAAAAAAAAGAGGAAAAAACCCGGGTAAAAAAAACAAAGGGAAAAAAAATTTATGTAAAGCTAGAAAAGAAAAATCGAGGCAATAATAGCTCAAAAATAAAAGACAATGACAAGATAAAAATTTTGATCTTTAATATACTCAGTAATATATATTAAGCCAATTAAATAATTGAATATATGTATTATGAAAAAAATTTTGAGTGAATGCTTGGAACAAAAATGAAACGAAAATAGGGGGAAAAAATTTTGGATCTCTAATATATGTTCAATAACATATGCCAAAATAAACAAATAATATGATATTTGTAATTTATATCTAAGTAAAAATTATTTTAACAAGCTCAGATCTCTTTAATTGTTAACAATACACGTTAAGAATAATTGAAATATAATTTGACATCATTTTTAGCTATTAAGTGAAATGTTTAGGAATCTATACAAAAAAATTTTTTAATAGATGTTTGCATCAAATACAAAGGGAAATAGAAGAACGAAAAAAACAGTGACAAAAATAAAAATAAAGCAACTTCAGGGTAGAAACATAATTGATGTTATTATTAAAGGAACATATTTTAGAAAAAGGAAAACAATACAAATTCCAAACATTTACGGCAACAATAAAGACTACAAGATCATATTTAACAATTGTATAATACATGATAACAATAACATTATATTCAGCAACATATACCCAATTAAACAAGGAATCTGATATATGTATTATTATATACCTAAATAGAGATCATCATAGCAAGTCATCATAGCAACTTTAATTTTTATACAAAAATTTTCTTTGAAAACATTTATATCAAGAAAAGAAGAAAATAACAAAATTAAAAAAAAAAAAAACCAACAACAAAAATAGTAATAGAATAATATTGTATAAATAAATACTAAAGTTTTACAAATTATATGAAGACAGAAACATCATTGACATAATTATGGAAGAAAAATATAATTTAAAAAAAGAGAGTTGAAATTCCAAACATTCACAACAATCATCAAAGCTGCCAAATCATAACATATGATAATAATAACGTGAACAAAGCATCGAGAAATAAAATTCAGAAAACAAAGTTGTCTGCTTCCTCTAAGGGAAAAATAGAGAGAGAGAGAGAGAGAGAGAGAGAGAGGTATTAAATTTTCTCGAAAAAAAAAAAAAAAAGAAGAGATAGAAGTATAGCATAGTAATAGTTATAGTAAGAATAAAAGAAATGTCCAGGCACTGTAGAAAAAATAGTAACTTTCACACCCTTTTAGTATATTGTGTATGTATTAATAGTAATATTAATAGAAATAATCATAGTAAAATAATAGTGAAAATAGAAAAAAAAAAAAATTAAAGAAACGTATTAAAAAATATATATGAAATCATCAAACAAACCAAAAGACCACACTCATAAAAAGATTAGAATGAGAAAAAAATTATATTAAACTGGAGAAAAAGAAGCACAAGAAAAGAACCGTCAACAATTGAAAAACATAAATTCAATAATATAAAAAGAAAAGAAAACGACACATGAAACAAAAAAAAAAAAAAGGAAGAACATATAAATATTAAAGGAAAGAAAACAACAAAGAATCATAATGAAGAGAAAACAGCAAAATCAACAACACAAATAGAAACATACTAACATCTTTTATAAACATTGACAATAAGAACAGAAAACTATCTTGAATATCAATCATAATATTATTATCACAATAACCTAAATAATCATCAATAAGATGTAATAAAATATTAAAAATATTAATTACAACATGATTATCATAATATAATAAACCAATCACTAATAGCAGGTAAGAGACATAAATAATTAAGAAATGTACCTTAATGAAAAAGCACCTCTCCATAGAAAATGATAGATAAAAGTACTCGGTCTTCAGAAGGTAACAAAGATGGGAATAAATGATTTTAAGTAGCAATAAAAGAAGGATGAAAGTAGAGTAGACAGTAAGATATTGAAGAGGTAGTAATAGTTAGATATAAAAATAAAACATTAACTGAAGAAACACCCTATTTATAACAGAACTATTTCGTAAATGAAATACAAAAAAATAAAATAAAATAAATTTTAAAATCAGAAGGAAAAAAAATATAGATTTTTTAGACATATAACAGAGTTATATCTGTTAAAAATTAGAGAAAAGCATGATAACTCACAACAAATGTAACGTCCTAGAAATTCATAAATTTTACTTCATAAATCATTATCATGGATTTCCTTCATTAATATACTTCTAATGAAGTATTTTAATGAATATCAAATTTCAAGATCATGAATGATTTTACATGTATCATCCATATGATGATGTTGATACTCTAACAATGTTGAATTTCTCTTTTTAAATGAGAAATTATAGATACATACAAAAAATGGTCGAACGATATATAAATTTATACAAAAAATTTATTACGTTGTATTTGAGGGATAAATGTTAATTTTTAGAAAGGAATCCCAATTATTAATAATAGGTCAATTTCATGACCTTAGTATTTATTTTTTGGTCATATCAATATTTAAGTATTGGGAGTATGATTGAGAAAATTAATGTGTCACAGATAAGAGATGAATGGTTAAGATTAATTAGGAGTAGATACAGAGGTGGAGGTTTGATCAAGAATTATGATTAAATTTGAAATCAATGGCATAGATTTTATGTGAAGGAATCCTAGACAAATCAAGGGCCAATTTTTGGATACTAAGTGACCAATGAGAGCTTAGGTCAAGAATTGGTATAGCGGAAGATCCAATGGTTGATACGAAGATGATAACCCTTGATCAACGGTTAGAAAAATTGGAATAAAGAAAAAAAAAAAAGAGATAGAAGCCAGGGAGAATTGGTTTCGTGGTCAAAGAAAAGGTAGAAGGAGATTTGAATCAAGATGAAAAGGGAATGTGTGCATGCATGCAAGATCAAGTAAGAGCTTGTGTGTGTTGTTTTGACAATATGACACAAACAAAGTACAAGTGAAGGTGACCACATGTCTTACACCTTGTAGAACAAAATTTTCACACAAACCCCTCCCTCAAGAAGTGATGATGCAAGGTGCAAATCAGCCAATATTCTTTACTTTTACCCCTCAAAATATTGCTATTCTTAAAGTGTATATTGGCTCAACATGTGCCCATAGCATATCACTTTTTTCAGAGAAAGTTTAAGCTCAAAAACTAGCCTTTTCTAGCCTCCACCAAGCCCCAAAACCCACAAACACTATCCCTCATCTCCAACACCACTCTAACAACCTCTTTCCTCCATTTTCAAGCTCCAAACAACCTCATTACCAAGTTCGAAGAAGTGTGAAGTAGAGATAGAGGATGAGCTACTAGAGGTAATACAGTGCTTCTCTTTGTATTTCAGTTATTTTTTAAGAACTAAAGCATGTTATGTAGTTAGAATCTTAATGTTATACTTCTTCTTACCTAGGAAAAAGGTTTTGAGAAGAACTTTGGAGGTCCAAGGTCGTAGAGGATTCACAGAGTATTTCGGTAAGATCTACGAACTTTGTTAAAGCTTGTGGATGTTGTGATAATATGGCATAAGTTATAAACTTTGGTATAAAAAATAAATTATTTGATAAGATTCTACAAAGGTTAAGCTTCATTTTAGACTTTGGAATCACTTCGTTTGCTTATGTATGTCTAAAGTTATGTGCATTTGCAATTGCTACACAAAACTAGAAAGAAAACGAACCCCTAGGGAACATTCTAGCCAATCCGAACCTCCTAAACTCAAAATATTGGATTATAAGTTACAGAGATAAAAACTAAATTCTTTAATCTTTCCAACAAGGCATCTTACGTCTCAAACGGATAACTATGCAATTTTTGGTGAAGTTTACAATTTATTACTACGAATTAAGAGGTTTTCTTGGAACCCTGTACTAGTCATGGATTTTGTATATTTTCGGTTAGTAAACCATAGTTTTTTGTAAAATTATTTTGGTATATAAACTAGACATTGCAAGCTTTTTAGTGACATATTATTTGCCTTATTTGGACTTATAAATGAATTATTATGATTTTTCTAAATTTAACCACAAATTTGGACATATGGTACATACGTAAGACCAATACTAACAACATCTCATTATACGGTATGTAAGACTCTAAAAATTAAGAAAATAACTTTATGTTATAAAATAGACATCTTAAGCTTTTAAATGAGCTATCATATATTTAAAATGGATAATTACATAATTTTTAATAAATCATAGAACATTAGACTGAAATATAGTAAACTAAGATTTTACTATGGGACACTAAGAAAAACGTTCATACTAAAGTTTGAAACCCTTGAGGCTAGATACTTTAGCCTTTCCAATAGGTCATCAAGTATCTAAAATAGAATTATACACATATTTTAATAAATCTTACAAATTAAGATCTCATACCAACAAAATGATTAAACATTAAAAATGTGACCTACGGGTAAGTCATAACATGTGGACATAAAAATTGATGAAATGAGTTGGTATTAAGTATATGATTAAATAAATGTGAAAAACACTAACTTTTTAAAGTTGTATAACAAGTTTTAGATGGGTCATGCCGGTAAACTAGAGGATTATTAAATATACACCAATAGACTACCTTATCCTACCTTAATAACCATGGTTAATGAGATTGGGCTTAACAAGCCTAATACTAAATAGAAAACAACTCACTTAGGGATAGACACTTAGGTGACTCATTGTCACTGAAATAATGATTAATTAATCAATTACAAAATAAATTAATAAACTAATAAATATATGACAAAATGTATTTATGATAAGAAAGCTAATTTGTAATTAATTAATTATCCAATAAATGATTATTAGTTGTGTAAGTAAGAGTATTATATTGAGTAACTATATAATTAAAATAAGTGATTAATTAGATATTAATTAATCATTAATTATTGATAAAATAATTAATATAATTATGGATGATTAATTAGAGATTAATTAAACATTAATTATTAGTATAATCTAATTATTAATTATTAATATATGAAATGAATAATTGATAATTAATATATGAGAAGAATTATATTAATATACTAAAGGAGAGTAAGGGTTTCACTGTTCTTTCAATAGTAACAAACAATGACTTTTGCTTTTTTTTTTTTTTTTGATGCTTTTGCTACAGTAATGTACAGTACTTTTTGCTACAGTGATATACAATAGTTGCTTTTTTTACAGTAACATGACGATTTTGCCCCTATCTCATGTGCTGATTTTGGCTTATCTACAGTAGAAGGACGATTTTGTCCTCACAAATTTTACTATTTTGTCTACAGTGCAGAGTCTTTTTTGTCCCTCAGATTTAGTTGGTTTTCTTCCATCTACAGTGAGTTGACCTTTTTACCCCTATTATGCAAAAAATACCGACTGCTCGCATAGTTTAGCATGCACAGTACAATTATCATTTTACATCTCTTTTTAGTTGCTTTTCTTTTTCCCATAATGTGTTGTTGATTTTACCCCTATTTAGAATTTGTTTTTTCTTAATATTGTTTTTGTTACTTTTTTTTGGACACTAAATTTTAAACATTAGATTCCAATATATTGTTGTATTGTGTTTTTGCTCATTTTGCCTTTTTTTTTTTATATTTTTAAACGATTTTTTACTTTAAATTTTTTATCTTTATTTTGGATTTTTTTTTCTGGGGTTTTTTGCGTCTTTTTTTGTTTCTTTTGTTCTATTTTTTAACGACCCCCTTTTTTTTTTTTTACGGATTCTACATGCATTTTTTTTGTGTGTGTGTGTATTTTTCGTTTGTTTTGTTTTATTTTTTAAAAATGCTTTTTTTTTTAAAACATTTTTGCATGTATATAACCTGATATAAATTTGTTTTTTTTTTTAAATAGGAAAAAAAAAGAGAAAATGGAATATATATTTTATTTTGTTATAACTTTTATTTGTTATGGTTAGTTTTTTCCAATTCTTGTGAGTCTAAAAATTTTTGTTCTTTTTTTTTGTTTTCTGTTTTATTTTTGTTTTAATTTTTTTTTTCTTTAAATGAGTATGACTACAGAAAATTTTTTTATTTTTTTGCTTTTGTTTTCATTTTTATTATTGTTAGTACTATTATTATTTAGATTTTGCATCTTTATTATTGGGAGAGATTTTAAGAAAAATTATACTTATTATAATTATAATATTTATATTAATTAGCTGCTTTTATTATATAATACTCAGTTTATTTATTTATTTTTTTCTTCCTTCCCTATGTAACGTACGGGTATTAAACTCGTATTTAACTAACATAATTAATTATTAATAATAAAATATTATTTAATAAATTAAAATTATGTAATTTATTTATAATTATTTAAAATTAATTGCATACTATTAATTAATTAATTGATTAATTAATTAATTAATTAATGAAATAATAATTAATAGAATTTTTTAACATTTAATAATTAATAATTAATATAAGTTAATTTTTAAGGTTAATTATGATGCAAGTAAATTAAGTTCATCTTAATTTATAAAATAATAATAATAATAATAATAATAATAATAATAAAATATATATGTTACATTGATTTACTCTAATATCGAGGTATTGGTAAATCAGAACAATTCACCAAACTTACGTAATAGGAGGTATTACTTTAGAAGTTTAAGCACATAAGACATGTTAGTACAAACCTCACCTACAACATGGAACAAAATATTTTCCTTGTTGATGTTTTATGTTTACTATGATTTGTCTTGATGACGTGATGAATATGTGCGTTATAAGTATTGCTTGGTTTAAGCATTTGTGTGAATAATTTCTCTTGCACTAATATGATCAACATGTCTCGTAGATATTTATGACATAATGATAGATGTATAGTGATATGTAAATCTACACATTGTCATAATTAATAAGAATGGGGTTAACGAAAATTAAGATTAAGTGTCATACCAACTTTTAATTAATAAGATGATATGATAATAACGAAAGTTATGAGTTATGATCTTAGAGGTTATTGGAGGGTCGCTTCCCTAACACCCCATTGGTTGTACCCATATGAGTAAGACATAGGGACCCTTAAGTAGACAAGATATATATTTAATAAAGCATAATTGAACACACATTGATCGCATGTATTTATGAATATTCATGTTGTGACATATGATGATATGATATATGAAAATATTTTGAGAGATATAGTTTGTACTTACCAAGCAAAAGCTTAAATGTGTGTGTTCATGTTTTAGGTAACGCAAGTACACAGCCCGTCACTTAGATGTTTTCTGGACTAATGAAGCATTGTTGAGGTGATGAAGGAAGAGAATGGGATACCACCACGAATTTAATTTTCATATTTAAACTTCTTAAATTATTTTGTATCGATTATATTTATAACTATATTTTCAATATTTTGCTACTACTAAACTGGTATGAGTACTTTATAAGAAAAAGACTTTAGATTCTTTTCTTTTAACTCACATGATATTATAGTTTTTTAAATACTAACTAAGTATGAATTTGAACATGATATTTATTATTTAGAGATTTTCAATTTTCTTGGTTAAAAATTTTAATATATTTAACTCTTAAAGTACGAGTATGATTTTTTGTTTTGTTTTGTTTTTTTTTTTAATTCTGTATTTTTAAAACCTAACATAAATAAATATTAAGACTAAAAGAATTAAGAATAAGTAAGCTAGTTAACGGTCTGAAAAGTTGGGTCGTTACAACAAATAACAGAGTTTTAACAAATCAGAATATTACAAATCAAAAAACATAATTTAGAAGCATTAATAACGGAGTACCATGTGTTAAAAACTCGACAAAAACGATGATAGTTCACAACAAATGATAGAGTTACAGCAAATAACATACTTACAGAAATCTCTGATGTAAGATGGTGGAGCGTGGCACGGCGAGCTGTGAAATGTGGGAATGATAGCCGCTACGCGTTTTGTCATTTTATGTATATTATTTTATGTTCGAACATCTTTATTTAGCACTCGTTTATATATTCGTAGGCTCCGTATATTAAAAAAAAAATTTCCGCTATTTTCGTTAAGTAAATAAGTACGACACGTTAAATATGTATGTATGTACGGTAATGACCTGTGCTAGGCGGGTCATTACATCATATGCTTTGCTGTCAACAAGTAAGACTCCTAAAGGTTGCCTATTTTAGGAGGATAAGGTGATTTGTTTCACCAAGTGAATTACGGAAAAAAAGAAGAAGAAGAAGAAGAAGAAGAAGAAGAAGTGAGGTCAATGGAAAAAAGAGAGGGAAAAATAAAAAGTAAAAAAAGAGAGAGAGAGGATTGTTTCTACTCTCTAGTAGTATTATGTTTTGAAAACATGTTTTCAGTTTTGCAATTATTAGTATTATAATGTTTTGAAGATGTTTAAAGAAATTACTTTTATGTATGGTCTAAAATCTCATCTTTATTAGAATTAACTTAGATAAAGATTAAAGGGTCAGGTTTTTAAAGAAAGAGTTTTAAGAAAGGGGTCATAAACAAAAAAAGTAAAGTTCTAATAGTATGAGATTAACATCATAAAGATGGCTCAAGTTAAAGTGAAGGAGAAGCATTTTTAATGTGAAAAAGTTATTTGGTATACTTCTAAGCTATTCGTTTATATAGTTCTTGTGATGTAGTCTACAGGATTTGTAAGATTAGGAGATTGACTGAGCCAGAGGTCCAAAGTCCCATGACAAGTTTAGTTATTTTTTAGATTGAGATTTGTATTGTAAGAATATATATTTTTTATATCATGATATATAGAATTTTTCAATTGCGTAGTATTTATTTCTATTAAATTTGAGGTTTAGTTAGCTAATTTTCTTTTCGAGCTCCTAGCTTAGAAGGGGTGTTACAAGATGAAAAACTCAAGATATCAATCAAATGTTGAACTTGGAATTAGCTATACTTGGTGATAAATTTATGATTAAATTTATCATGTACGAATTTGATCACATCAAAGAAATCAATCCATTCGAAAGTTTTTTTTTTTTTTTTATAATTTTATTTTAAGTTTTATCTAAATGTCTAAATTTATCATAAACACGTCAATTTCACTCGGATGAAGATGCATATATGCTTAATCTAGAAGCAGGAAGACTGACAATCTGTTGAGTGTTGACTCCATATATAGTGAGGAATAACAAATGTGAATGATAATTAGATTTTGCAGCAAAGTCTTGGGCTCTTTATCAACGTGCTTTCTTATAGTCTTCAACCAATGAATACTCAAGTTTTGCCCCAAATTGGACGCTGACAATTAAATTAGCCGGGTCCATCAATCACAATGCATAATTTCTTATTTTCGTTATCATGAAATTATTTAAATATGGTTGATGGACACAACTAATTTCTACCGTAGGACACCCTGAGAAAATGTACTATCAATAGAGCAATGTTTTTAAACCGTCAAATACGTATTGGAAACTAATATTAACGAGATGTTACTGAATTACATTTTGATTTTGGTGCTAATCGGCTTACTACCTTCAGATTGTGAATATCAATATCTCCATCTTGTGATGACCAAGAGTATGGCAAGAGCATTTTCTTCAAATCATAACTGTCTGTTTACTGTAAATCAATCAATATATCTATGGACAGTAAAATCTCAACTTATTTTATTGGATGCACTAATATTCGTTTCATCCTTTTATACATCTTTCCCAGCTCTATATAAATGTATAGTTCGTATGTAAAAATAATATAGAATGGAGTCGGAGGAAACATTTTAAGACAGTTTAATGGAGTTTCTCTTTCCCAATTTATTCGTATATATCTGAAGATTCAACTCATGGCGATTATCACAATATTTTATTATTAATATTATATATATACACAAATTTATATTGACTGACAAGTACAAAAATATGTTGGCTATGCTTAATCTGTTTTTTACTTATGTTTCATTCAACGTTGCGGGGTACTTTACATAATCTTAAACCGTCTTCAACATATGTTTTAATGCCAATGCTTTATCATCAAAAAGATTTTAAAAAAATAATATTAAACATTATCTTATTTTTTGATTTAATATGTAATGTTATTTCTAATGTAACTCAAATTTTTTGTAATCACTCATCATTATTATTAGACTTTAAAACTCATAAATGTAACCTTAGAGTATTTAAATAATTAAAAAAAATTAAAGCTACTCCAAATACTAAATGAAAAAGTCAAGACACCGACCGATAAGAATTAAATGTTAAATTTGGCATTAGTTATGTTAGGTAATAAATTTTCCATTAAACTTATCGTTATGCAAATTTATCATCAAATTTATTATAATTAGAAAGTATTTTTTTTTATAAAGATTTATTTTTCAATCCAAATGTCAAAATGTACAATAAACACAACAATTTCACTCCATTGAAGAAGCATACATTCTTAATCTAGAAGCAGGAAGACTAACAATCTGTTGACTTAGAAATCCAGAAAACTACTTTTCAAAAAAAAAAAAAAAAAAAAAAAAAAGAAAAAGAAAAAGAAAAAGAAAACTACGCTACCAATAATAGTGAGGAGTACTAAATGTGAATGATATTACGCTACCAATTATGGTCTCGGGCTCTTTATTTACGTGTTTTCTTGTAGTCTTCTAATGGAATCCAACCAATGAATGCTTGAGGTTTAATTCGCGAATTGGGCGCGAATTGGGTCCATCAATTACAATGGATAATTTATTACTTTCGTAATCACGAAATTTAACTGTGGTTGATGGATACAGCTAATTTCTATGTTAGGATCCTGAAAAAATGTGCTATCAATAGCGTTATGTTATGTGCTATCAATAGCGTTATGTTTTTCAATCGTATATATATTAAAAGCATTTTCGTTGGTCGCAAGTACCTTCAGACTGTGAATGTTGAAATCTCCATCATGTGATGACCAAGAGTATGTCAAGAACATTTTCTTCTCTAATTAACTTACCTTAAAAAAAAAGTGTTTCATAACCTTTTGTTTACTCATGTATATAATTGATTATACATATATGGACAGTTTAAATCGCAACTTATTTTATTGGCTGAACTAATATTCGTTTCACCCTTCTATACTTCTTTCCAAGCTCTATATAAATGTATAATTCGTATATAAATAATATAGAATGGAGTCAGAGGAAATATGTTATGAGGATTTGTGATGACAGTCATGGATTCATAGAGATTATCAGATTTATAACGATGACAACGACGATGACAACAACAACAGTAATAATTAGGGATTTAGAGATAAATAGCCATTTTTTAAAGAAGTATTTTAATAAATGATTGACATTTTTTAAAATTAGTTAAAGGGACATTTTTTTTAAAAAATATGGTCATTCAATTTTCTTAAACAGTCAATCATTGATTGACCACATAATATTGTTAATTTGGTAAATTAGTGATTGATCGAAATCAATAATTGATTGACTATAGCATAAATTATCAATTTTCAAATCAATTATTGATTGATCAAATCTAGAAAAAATGACAAATGACTATTTTACTAAATAAAAAAAAAATCGGCTATCTATTAGATTAAATGATCAAAATAGGCCACCAAATTTAATTTTTCTTATTATTGTTATTACTATTAATGTTATGCTTATTTTAAAAAAGGGAAATTACATTCTAAATCGACAAGATACAAACACTAATACATAAATGAAAATCCTCAAACGAAACACGCTTAAAGGGGGGAAACGAGTATCGAGTTTAGAAATCGGAAACCTAAATAGATTTCCCACCGCTATAATCACAGGTACGGTGATTAGACCCTTACCAATGTCGCATTTCTACACGTCCATCATACCAGTGCAAGTCTTCGCAACTAAAGAATTTCCAATAACGTTTGCAATCAAACACAAAACTCCCACGCCTATCTGCCCCATGAGATACTTACGTGTCATTCGTTCCTTCAACAAGGCTGATCCTATAAATCCCACATTAGCGTATATAACTTTGAAGAAAATTCATTTATATCCCACATGATTCATTGTTATGATAAGCATATGTTACACCTCAACTTCTGAACCTTTCTGAAGTACAAAAAGATGCTTTTGTTACGGATTGAGCTAATTTTTACCTATTATCCCTACTTGGCGAAGAATTTAGCAGTGCGGGTCATGTTTAACCTATAGTTCAAAAATATGCTAGTACAAAAATATTTTTAATGCATTTGTGATCCGGTGTGTAATGTTATTTCTAATCTTATTTTTACTTTTTGTTATCATTATCAAAATTTAAAACTCATAAAAATAAAGTTTTAGTATTTAAATAATGGATAAATTGCTTATTTTGCAATTTTGGTCTCTAAACTTTTTTTTTTTGGTAGTTAGAATGTCCCTAAACTTTTAAAATGTTACTACAACCTTTCTGTTAATTTTTGGATGGAATTTGTTAGTAATTTAGTCAAAAAGTGGTGCTAATAACTATGGATTCTGTCCAAAAATTAACATAAAAGAATATTGCAACAAAGTTTTTAATATTTTATAATTATTTCAGCTATGAAAAAAAGAATAAGGAATGCCCCATAAACTGTTAAAATATTGCTATAAAAGTAATTTCTATAAAATTTTAAACGAAATCCGTTAGCAAATTGGTCAAAAAGTGATGCTAACTACCGGATTATGTTCAAAAATTGACGTAAAGGACTATTGTAACAACATTTTAATAATTTAGGGGTATTTTAATTATGAAAAAAAGTTCAAGAACAAAAATTGTACAAAGTTAAGAGTTCAGGACCAACCTAACAATTTAACCTTGAATAATTAAGAAATCAAAGCTATCTTAATGCCGAGATGAAAAGACCATTTTAATGACTAGATGAAAAGGCCAAGACACCAGTTACGGTGAGGAGTACACTAAATGTGAATGATATTACATCTTGCAGAAAAGTCTGTGGCCCTCAGTTAACGTGCATTCTTATACTCTTCTTATGAAACTAAACCAATGAATACTCAAGGTGTGTCCCGAATTGGACGCGCCACAATTAAATTAGCCGTGTCCATCAATCACGATGGATATATTATTTCTTATTTTTGTTATCACGAAATTCAATTGTGGTTGATGTACACAGTTAATTTCCATGGTATAGGGATCCTTGAAAAATGCATTATTAACAGGACTCTGTTTACCATCAAATACGTATCAAAAGCTACTATGACTGACTTTGCATTTTCTTTGGTGCTGCTCAGCAAGTGATGACCAAGAGTGTGGCAGGAGCATTTTCTTCAAAACGTAACAATCTGTTTATTGTACATAATTCACTATAAACATCTATGGACAGTTAAATCTCAACTTGTTTTATTGGCTGCACTAATATTCCTTTCATGGAGATTATCACAATATTTAATTGTTATTATTAATAATTTTTTTTAAAAAAGGGAAATTCTATTCTCAATCGAAGAGATACTAACACAATATTTACTACTGTTGTTCTATTCAAATTTATTCAAGATCTGTTGGTAGCCTTTCATTTATCCATTTTCCAAGTGTAAGTTTTAATAACAATCTATATGTGTCATTCATAATCCTTACTGTTCCTCATGACATAAATTTTGGGTTGGAAACATTGGAAATTTTTTTTTTGTCATACGTGTCCTTTTCTAACTTGTCACTTAGCCAACTTTTAGGTCCATGGCAAAACAATGAATGAACTTGACCAATTTTTTTTTAAAAATGAAACAATGAAAATTAACAAACTACATGTGACAGCTTGAAAATTGAATTCATAAAAATAACATCAAAATTTACTAAGTTTTTACGAATTACCTTGAATTTTATACTCGATATTAGGGCTGACAATTTGTGTCAAAAGATCGGGTTCATGTCAAGTTGAAGCCAATACGAATTTTTAAAGCTCTAACCTGGACCCGACCCATGACCTATTAGGTCAAATAAACATCAACCCTATCTGACCCACGCACCAAGTTTGCAGGTTGACCCAACCCGACCAGCGCAACCCGTTAACATAGTAATTTGGGGAGATTAACACAATATAACTCGTTGACCTACCAATTCGCTAACCTGCCAACACATTAGAAGTAAGGAAAAAAAAAAAAGAAAAAAAAGAAATATTTTAAAATACAATTAAGATCCATAAGAAGCAAAATAAAGCATTAAATCAAATAAATTCATAATTAGTTTACAACACTCCAGCTTTTTATTAACCATAAATTACGTTAGATATTAGTCAAAAAGATGTGATGATAATATGTTTAATAATTTCTAATGTTTCTTAAGTTGTTTTCACAAGTGACGTGACGATGACTTGATGTACTAGAATAAAGTTCATGACAAAAATTTATGAATTTTATATGATGATTTAATAAATTGGTGTGATGACTTAATTATAGAGAAATATTATATATAAGTATTTATATAAGCACATACATAATATATTACGTAATATATATGTTGCATGCTAACTTCTACACCTACTCGATCTCATGTTGGTTTCTAAATTTTAGTTTCAAATATCATACTACCCCAAATGTTACATTGTTACACAAATGACCTGTTCGTGTTGAAAATTAGATGAAAAAGTGTCACATGAAAGTGATTTCAAAATCATTCTTTGTTTTAAGGTCTTTTTTTTTTCAAGTAATTAATAAGGGGTTTATGAAAATAGGTTTATGAAAATAGAAACATTTAGAAAAAATAATTGCAACATATAGGGGCAGATCGTTATGCCACGCCGGCAGTAGTTGGTGGTCAGTGGTGGAGCCCCGTTGGTCCAAGAAGGGCAGCTAATGGGCTCATTTACTTTTAGACCCCAATCCCAAAAACTTCGAATAAATTTATTATTTGTCCATCTGAAATTTCAAAATTACAAAATTACAAATTTCACTTAATTTGTAGTTTCAAATATATATTCGCAGATTTTACTTAGCTTCATGGCTTGAATAACATAAAGATTGTGTTACGGCACAGCCGGCCACTACTAGGACTCATGGCAAGATCTGTAGTAGAGCATGGGGTTCGAGTCCTTTTCAAGGTATAATATTGAGTATCGAAAATGCTCATTAAATTAGAATAAGTTCGTCAGTGGATCACAAAATCTTTTTGATTTGCTCTATCTAGCTAATGAATGGTGTCTTGATTTCTCCTTGGAATAGGGATGTCTCATTAACAATCCTAACAGTTCCCCATGATTTGAATTTTGGATTGGAACATTACATTTTTCATCGTATTTCCTCTTCTAACTTATCTTTTAGATCTCTACTAATGTTAGGTCCATAAGAAAACAATAAATTTAACCCTTTTCTTCTTCGATAATAATGATAATTTTACTAATAAAAAGGATTGGAAGCCAAAGATTTTAAGTAAATTGTTGGTTTTGATTTCTCATAAACGTTTTAGTTCTACGGTCAAGCCAGTCATCATAGAACTATTTCTAACTTGACAGATATTTGATTTGATGTTCCTGTTGCTAACTGAGGCGTGGGCATAGATCGATGCTCTTGATATAGTTATGGTTTCATGCTGCTGTATAAATTTCATATATATAAATCTATAAATGTATGTGTGATCGTGTTAAAGTTTGTGAGAGTTTGAGATGCATAAGCATTTCTTAATGTTAAACGAGTCTTTATTTCTGTAGTTCTGCAGTACCGTTACCATTTGTGCTGAAATTTGATCAAACAAGAAACAATGAATACAAAGCTTTATTAGAATCGCTGATATCTAGAGCTACAAGATTTTAATTCTCTCAACAAAAATCTAAGTTTCTCTATTTTTTTAGGTATTTCCAAAAGCGTACAAATCTCATACCTTCACACCCTATTTATAATTTTTCTTGGGAAGTTTCGGGTGTTACAATCATTATTACAACTAAGACTATAATTCTGATGACATGGCACTTTGATTGTTAATGCTCACGTGGCCTTCTACTTTAGTTTCCCTTTCTCTGTCTTTCTTCTTTCTTTTCCCTTCAACCCTTTGTAAACGACGTCGTCTTCATCATTGTTCTGAAACGTCACATTGTATTCAGACTTTGTCCCCGCAGCTACCAAACGATATGTCGTTTCTTTTTCCAAATTGTTAGTTTGTTGCAGTCGTTTATTAATCTATTAGCGTGTTTCGTTCAATGTTGCGTTTAGGACCAGCAAGTATTATTAGTAAAATAAGACTTGAAAGCATCTGTGAAGGCAGATTCTTTTGAAAATTCTCTCTCTCTCTCTCTAAAAATGGTCATAATTAATTACATCGTAATCACATTTTTTATATTGCGGATCATGATTATTCTTAATTGACATTATTATTTTTAATTTACTGCTCTTGAATTAGTGCACTAAAATTTTGGAAGGTGGGCACGGGTGTGGAATAAAGTTGCTAGTATTCTTAGCAAATAATAATAATAATAATAACAATAATAAAATAAAATAAAATAACGAATAATGTTGCTAGTAAATTATGTACTTTGTAGTACTAGTTGTGGGCTCTCATCATTTACGGAAGAAGAAAAAATTGATAAAAGAAAATCACGAAATATCTAGTGTATATGTGCCAAAATAAATTACTCCAATCCAAAATAAATTACTCACTACTTGTTCGAACCTCTACTGTATATGTGCCATTACAGAGTTTGTAATTGTTTTTTTTATAGCTTTGTCGTTTTTTGCTTTGATTCATCTCTTTTCGTGTTAATAGGTTTTTACACGCTGTTGTAGTTTCTTATTGAAGTCGTTTATATGTCTATCTCCTTCTTAAATATGTTGACAATTTATGTAATTTAATATCTTTGTAATTTCCTAGTAAATGTCGTGTTTATGTTTATGCCGTTTTGAGGATACTTGATGTCATTTTTTATGTTTTGTTGTCTTTTTCCCTTTCTGATTAAGTTCACAAATCTTGATGTCGTTTTAGACTTTGTTCCCTATTTATGTCGATTGTGTGCTTTTTTTTTTTTTTAGTACCACGATTAACGAGTGTCATTTTTTTGCAAGTTCATGTGTGCTTTTTAGAGGTCATTGTAGTTGAATACTTGTTGTCGTTTTTGTTTGTCTTATTCAATTTGTTGTCGTTTTCGGCTCAATGTCGTAACTAGTTCTATGATAGTGTGTTGTTTGAATTGCGTTCATAACCTTTCCCCATTTAATGTATATACTATAGTGTCATTGCATCTTAATTACACAAAATTGTAATATATAAAAGCAGCAGATGAACAGAAAATTCGAGAAGAGATACCGACAAGCACTTCATCATGTCTTGTTTTTCTTAAGATGATTAGAGCCTTCACTTGTGATGTACTTGTATAGATGTCTATCAAACGAGAGCAAGTCTTTCACAAGGGCACAAAGTCATCTCAAGAATTCCAATGAAAGATTTCCGATCAAAGACAAAATTTCCGAAGGCTCTCTGCCCCACGAGATATTTACATATCTAATAGAATATTATGCTTTGTTTGGCACTTAAGTTTAATTCAAGTTAAATTGTACTTTTTTTGTCTTTTTCTGAAAAAGTTTTTTATCTTTTCTGAGAAGTCAACAAAAATTACTATTGAAACTTAAAATTTTCAAACTCAACTCATTCACCAAACACCCCCTTAATTTCTACAACTTCCTTTCCTTTATCAAGTGCATAAAATATGCTTTCATTAGCGGACGCACAACATTTTAAATAAGCTGTGTCCATCAATCACAATGGATGATTTCTTATAATCAGAACTCCAATTGTGGTTTTCCAATTGTTTTTTTTTTCTTTAATAGTAAATCATTTTCACTGGTTGCATATCCAAATCTCTCTTTTCAATTTTAAAACCCTCAAAATTTAGTAGTTTCATAACTTTCTTATTCAAGTCAAAATGAGCTTTTTCTTTTTTCTTTATTCCTTTAAATTGTATAGAATGATGAGACAGAATGAAATAAAATCTAAAATATATTTTTTTTAAACGCATTTCAATTTTTTATACACTTTTTAACTACAAACAGTTCATTTTCCACCAAACACATATTTTCAAAACTCAACTTATCTCGAATCAAAACATTTTCAAAACTCGTACTCTAATTATCTCTCTAAGTGGATTATTATTTTCATCATCGTCAAATTCAGTTGTGGTTGATGTACAAGCCTAATGTGAAAGTACATTATTGATAGGACTCTGATTTTCAACTATCAAATATGTATTAGAAGTTGATACTAATGTGAATGTTATTGTGTTACATTTTCTTTTTGGTGCTTAACAGCAAGTATATTCAGAGTGTGAACACTAGTATCTCCATCATGTGACCAACAAGAGTATGGCCAGAGGATTTTCTTTCTACAAGAATTATTTCATTTCGACTTAAAATAAGAGAGTTATTGACTTTTAAAATTTAAGTTATTGGAAAATGGAAGAGGGGAATAGGAGTGTAGATTTAAAGTAAGATGGTAAAACAAACTGACATTTTGGGAAAAAAAATAGAAAACTTTTCCTATAGGTGTTCCAAACATCCCCTAAAAACATAACCTTGAAGAGTGGGGTGGAAAGATGCAACACGCTTACATTGACTAGTGTCTCCGCCAGTCGAGGAAATATGTCATTTTGTCAAAGAAAGATTCCAAAACTTTTTTTTATTTTTCCATACCGATCATATCGTATTTGATATTGGAATTTTTTTTTTTTTTTGCTTTATGGTTTTTTTAATTTGAACGAGTGTATTACGACAAGATCTATTGGTCGCCTTTCATTTAACGACCCGCCTAGTACAGGCTGTTACCGTACATACATATATACATAACGTGGCGTACTTACTTATTTAGCGGAAATAGCGGAATTTTTTTTATACGAAGCATAAGAGCGTATAATGATTACTTAATCGAGACGTTCGAACATAAAATAATATACATAAAATGACAAAACACGTAGCGACTATTATTCCCACATTTCACAGCTCGCCCTGCCATGCTCCCCCATTTTGCATCAGAAATTGCTCGTAGGTTGTTTACCTACAGCATAGACGTAAGACAATGAGTTTTCGTTCAGCAAGTACAACTATTACATACCGCGACAGAATACAAACATAGCATATCATAACATATCATGACTTAACATATCATAGCATAGCATATCATGTCATAACTTAACATATCATAACATAACATATCATGTCATAACATAACATATCATAGCATAACATATGCATGAACCGATTATGCTCTTATTATGCTTTCTTATTCATTCTTAACTTACTTTCATAACTTAACATACTTATGGGCCATTTAACATAAGTGTCCGTACCGGGCATGCAACTATAGAGTGGTTGGGACTGCCAGTCCATTTCCAACTCAAATCATTTGTAATGACCCGCCTAGCACAAGCCGTTACTATATATACATATATACTGAACTTGTCTTACATAACGTAATTACTTACTTAACGAAATAGCAGAAAATTTTTTTTATATGAAGCGTACAAGCATATACGATAATTAAATAAAGATATTCGAACATCAAATAATATACATAAAAGGACAAAACGCGTAGCGGTTATCATTCCCACATTTCACAGCTTGCCCTGCCACGCTCCCCCATCTTGCATCAGAGGTTGTCCGTAGGTTGCTTACCTACAGCATAGACGTAAGACAATGAGCTTTCACTCAGTAAGTACAACTACTATATACCGCGACGCAACATTAACATAACACAACATAACATATCATAACTTAACGTATCATATCATAGCATAGCATAATTTAACTTAACCATGCATGAACCATTTATGCTTCATTATGCTTTCTTATTCCTTCATGACATTCTTTCATAACTTAACTTGCTTATGGGCTCCTTAACATAAGTGTCCGTATCGGGTGCGCAACTATGGAGTGGTTGGAGCGGCCAATCCTTTTCCTACTCAAACCATAGTCCAACCCGACCTAATACGGGTCAGTACGACACAGGCAAGCTTGCTTGCCATCTTGCTTACTTTTCATCATCTCATTCTTGATCATAATCTTGTCATAAGAATTGGTGAACATGTCTCATGATGTCACACATACGTAATTCATAGTCATATCATAACCTTAACATAGCATGCATCATGAACTTGACATATCGTACATCATAACATAACCATATCATAAACTTAACATGCCCTACATCATGTCCTAACATCACATAATTCTATCATACATCACAGCATACGTCATAGCATACGTCATAGCATACATCAAACATACTTGGGCAAGTATCACAACAAAAGCTTATGTTGTAGGTGGAATTGTACTTACCTCATCTATTATGTCCGGTACTATGCTGCTCCACGTGAGGATACAACAGCAGGCTACCTCTTGCTATAATATAGGATATAGGTAAGGGTTCATAATCAAAACCATAAAATGTTGGTGACCTAACCAACATTTATACATAGCCTTAGTTATATGTCCCCCATACTCAAGATAACTTACTTGGTTACAATAAGTAACCCTAAAGTTCAAGGCTAACTAAACATGGATCATGACTTATTAGGTTACATAGGGTAACCTTAGGTACTAAGCCCACATACATACAAGTAGGGTTAGGTTACCATCCTAACCTTAGGCCTATGCCTTCACATCCTTAGTTCATAATTCATTGGGTTATTACAAATAACCCTAGGTCTTAGCCCATTATTAAGTTTGGTATCTTATTGGGTTATATTGGGTAACCCTTGAGGTGGTCAAACTTGGTCAACTAAAGTCAACCTCCTATGGGGTCAACTTGGGCTTTGGGCCAAGCTAAGTAATTCGGGTATCATTCCCAGTTACCATCTGTCATTGTCTTATTACCGAACTTTAAAACCATTTGGGCCAAAAATCCATTTTCCTCTACCTTGGAAAACTTGGTAATTTAAATCCAAAAATCTTTTGATTAACTTAAGAAAATTGTGGCACTTAGAGTGGGGCTTATAAAAATTACTAAGTGTTGAAAACTGCCGTTGTAACAGTTTTCACAGTCAAATTATCAATGTTGATGCAAGAATGTTCTTTTCCTGCATTATTTTAGAAAATTCTATGCAGGAATTTCCTGTTTCCTGCATAGTTTTTAGAAATCCAATTATATTTAAAAATCTGGGTTGAATTAGAAAAAGTTGTCTTCACAAAAGTTTTAGCTTTCGAAAAACCTTACAACTTTTCTGTTTTGTACAAAACCCAGTTCGGACTCTAACCTACTCTTATCCCCTGTTGAACCCACTTGGCCATGCATGAAGTCTGGGCACGGTCAGGCTCGGATTTTTGTAAAACCTGAAGCCGTTGGAGCCTTATTTTAGAAAACGGTCCATGCTAGCCCCTAAGAAAAACCCTTCTCTACAACTTTTATGTTTTAAATTTTTCCAAATTCGACCTCTAAAGGCCTCAAATCTTGGTTTCTAGAAAACTGGCCAGTTTTACCCGAACTGGCAGTTTTCGTGCTTAAGTTGATTTTACGTCCTAATTGGCGCAATCTAACTCAATCAAACACGCGGGAGCCTAGAATTTAGACATGCAGCGTTTTCTAATGTACCAACCCATCATGCACATAATCCAACATATCCATGCAAACCATTAATGAATTTGCATCAACTAAGGTTTGTATGGGTTCTAGGTTTGAATAAACCATTCCATTTACCTCTAACAATCTAGCATACACATTCTACATCATTCACATATTTGGAGACATACAACCAAAACAAGCATAAAACATGTAAACCTTAATTTTATACAACCAAAGCATAAGATCATGCATAGCTTAGCAAAATAAACCACCTAACACCTAAATCAAGCACTAAATCCTAAATATTTCTAAACTAGGGCATAAAATTAAATTAAGCTTATGCTCTTACAAATTCAACTTGAAATACACTTAAATTTCAAATTGAAGCTCAATTTAAAAAGCTTAGGGCTAAGGGAAATTTACCTTGATTCAACACAAGAATTTGTTAGGGTTTGGTCCAAACTTCCTCCTCCCCTTTGGTCTCTTCCCACAATCGGCCTTGCTCCAATAGGGTTCTAAAAATTTTTGGTCACCCTTACTTGGTTTTCCACCAAAATCCGGTCACTCTAGTGCCTTTCCTCCTTCACTTTTTCTTCTCCTTTTTCCTTCCCCACAACCGGCCTCTCTAGCCTAATGGGTACCAAAATTTTTTCCAAACCTTTGCTTGTGGTTCTAGCTAAAATCCGACCACCCCCTAAGGTTTTCCCCTTTGGGTTTTTAATTTTTTTTCTCTCTTCTTCCTTCCTTCTCAAGTTCGGTTTTTGGAGAGGAAAATTGGGCATAGTTTGGCTAGCTTTCACAATTTTGTGAACAAAAAGTCCACCCCCCTCCACCTATTTTTAGGTGATGGGGAACTTCTCCAAATTGCCCAAAAGTTCTTGAACTAGGAGTTATTTGTCCAAAAAGGGCCTTAGGTGGCCGGCCAACTCATGCTCTAAAACCTCCCAAATTTCTTTCCATCATTTATTTAATTCAAGAAATGATGTCATAAATCCATGGTGAGATGATGTCATCACCCTAAGGTCTTGTTTGGCTTTTTCCTTAATATGCAGTCCACTTTTAAGCTAACACAGATATTTCCAATACTGTGTTCACTAATACACAGTACTGTTATACTGAATTGCAGTCCAAAATTTATCTGTGTAAAAATAGACTGTATAAAATTTTTCTTATTTTTTAAAGCCCTTTTGCCCTTTATCTCCTACTTGGTGTGCTTGATTTTTCTATGGTGGTTTGAAATCCTATTCATGCTATCTTATCCGTAAAGACAGTTTTTGCAGTATATTTCCCATACTGCTTATTATATTACTACACAGTCATACTTTTGACCGTTCTAGTCAAACTTTGACTTTCTTGGTCAACTTTGACTTTTTCGGTCAAATTTTGATCAATATAAAATCATAGAATTTTTCTTTCCTTTTGCTCAAAATGTCACATGCTTAACTAAGCAATCATTTTTGAGTCTTATAAAATCATAAGAACTCACAAAATTAATAAGAAACCCTAATCGGGCTTCTTCATGAATACCTTCACGGTACAGCTTAAATTTTTTACAAGAAATCGTAATGTTGAAATATTTTAGTTATTACACCATAGTCCAACCCGACCTAACGCGGGTCGGTACGACACAGGCAAGCTTGCTTGCCAACTTGCTTACTTGTTATCATGTCATACTTGATCTTATTATTCTCATAAGAATTGATGAACATGCCTCGTGATGTCACGCATACATAATTCATAATTATATTTTGATCATATCATAACTTGTCATAGCATACATCATAGCATAGTCATATCATAATCTTGACATATCATACATCATATCCTAGCAATCATATAATTTTAACATATCATTTAATCATACTTCATAGCATGATCATAGCACATACTAGGCAAGTAACACAACAAAAGCCTATGCTGCAGGCGGAGTTGTACTTACCTCGTCTGCTATGTCCGATAATATGCTGTTCCAAGTCAGGACACAACAGCAGGTTATTTCCTGCTATAATAAAGGACATAGGGTAAGGATTCGTAACCATAAAATGTTGGAGACCTAACCAACATTATATATAATCTTAGTTATATGTCCCCCAAACATACACATGATACTTACTTGGTTACAACAAGTAACCCTAGAGTTCAAGGTCTAACACACTTAGATCATAACTTATTAGGTTACATGGGGTAACCTTTGGTACCAAGCCCAAACACATAAATAGGGTTAGGTTACCATCCTAATCTTGGGCCTAAACCTTAACATCCTTTATCCATATTCCCTTGGGTATCCATGGGTTTTAGGTCCACTAACCCATCGTAGTACCTTGTTGGATTACATTGGGTAACCCTTAAGGTAGTCAAACCTGGTCAACTATAGTCAACATCCTATTAGGTCAACTTGGGCTTTGGCCAAGCCCAGTAACTCGGGCTTTGGCCAAGCCCAGTAACTCGGGTATCCTTCCCGGTTACCATTCGTCATCGTCTTATTATCAAACTTTAAAACAATTTGGGTTCAAAAATTCATTTTCCTCTACTTGGGAAAACTTAACATTTTATGTTCTTTTAAATACAAAAATCCTTTGTTCAACTCATGAAAAATTGTATCTTTTGAGTAGGATTTGTAAAAATTTCTAAGTGTTGGAAACTGCCTTTGGAACAGCTTCCGACAGTCAAATTATCAGTGTATGTGCAGGAATGTCTTCTTCCTGCACTGTTTTAGAAAATCCTGTGCAGGAATTTCCTGTTTCCTGCACAGTTTTTGAAATCTAATTTTTATTTAAAAATTTGGGTCGAATCTAAAAAAGTTTTCTTCACAGAAGTTTTAGACCTTGAAAAGACCTACAACTTTTGTATTTTACTCGAGACCTAGTTCGGACTCCATCCTACTCAAATCCCTTGTTGAACCTGTCTGGCCGTGCATGAAGTCTGGGCACAGTTAGGCTCAGATTTTTGTAAAAATCAAGGCCATTGGAGCCTTATTTTCAAAAACGGTCTATGATGTCCACCAGGAAAAACCCTCCTCTATAACTTTCATGTTTTAAGTTTTTCCCAATTCGGCCTTTAAAGGCCTCAAATCCTGATTTCTAGAAAATTGGCCAGTTTTACCCAAACTGACAGTTTTCTTATTTAAGTTGGTTTTACATCCTAATTTGCACATCTAACTCAACCGAACACACAGGAGCCTAAAAATCAGACATGCAGTGCTTTTCTAACGTCTCATCCCATCATTCACATAACCTATCTTGTTCATGCAAACCATTGGTGATTTTGCACCAACTAGGATTTGCATAAGGTATGGATTCACACCAACCATTCCATACATCCATTAACCTAACATACACATTCTACCACATTCTTGATCATGCTTAAACATATTTGGGGACATATAACCCTAGCATACATCAAGCAAGCAAACCCTAACTTTCATGCAAGCAATCATATAAGCATGCATAATTTGCAAAATAAAACCACCTACGCACCTAAATCAAGTACCAATCTAACATTTCTAATCTAGCGCATGGCAAATTAGATGAACTTATACTCTTACATCCAATTGCTTGAAATACACTTAAATCTTTGAATTGGAACTTGAATTGAAAAGCCTAGGGTTCAAAGAGGCTTACCTTAATCAATTCAAGAGGTTGACTCTCAAGCTTGGATCCAAAAATTTCCTCTCACTTTTCTTCTCCAAGAAACAGAGCCACTTGCTCCCTCTCACTCTCCACCACAGCCGGACTTCCTTCCAAATGGGGTCCCAAAATTTCGACCACTTTGGCTTGGTTTTCCACCAAATCCGGTCACTCTAATTCCTTTCCCTCTTCACTTTTTCTTCTTCTTTTTCCTTTCCCCATAACTGGCCTCCCTAGCCTAATGGGGTACCAAAATTTTCAACCTCTTGCTTGTTGTTGTAGCTCAAAATCCGAACACCCCTACAAGCTAATTTCCTTGCTTCACTTTTTTTTCTCTCTTCCTTTGAGTCCGGATTTTTGGGGGAGAGGGTGAGAGAATTTTTGGGCATAGTTTTAAGGAGTTTTCCAATTTTTTTGAGAGCAAATCCGCCCCCCCTTGCACCTATTTATAGGTGAAAATTTATTTCTTTTTGGATTTATTTTTAATCCAAAATTTGCTTAGAAACCCTTGGGACAAAAGTAATTGCATAATGGCCCTCCAAGTGGCTAGCCACCCATGGTTGTCTTGGTGAACAAGACTTTATTTCTTTCCACCTTTTTCTTTAATCCAAGAAATGATGTCATAAATCCATGGTGAGGTGAGGTCATCACTGTAAAGTCTTGTTTGGCTTTTTCCTTGATACGTAGTCCACTTTCATACTAACACAGATATTTCCAATACTGCTATCAACTAATAACAGTATTTTTATACTGAACTGCAGTCTAAAATTTATCTGTGTATAGTTGGACTGTATAAAATTATTTCTTATTTCTTGAAGCCCTTTTGCCCTCAATTTCCTACTTGGTGTGCTTGATTTTTCTATGGTGGTTTTAAATCTTATTCTTGCTATCTTATCCGTAATGAAGGTTTTTCGCAGTATATTTCCTGTACTGCTTATCACATATCAGTATCGTCATAACTTTGACCTTTCGGGTCAACCTTTGACTTTCTTAGTCAACTTTGACTTTTCTGGTCAAACTTTGACCAACATAAAATCATAAGATTTTTCTTCTCTTTTTTCTCAAAAGGTCTCATGCTTGTCTAAGCAATCATTTTTTAGTTTTATAAAATCATAAGAACTCACAAAACTTAATAAAAACCCTTAATCGGGCTCTTTCATAAATACCTTCGTGGTACACATTAAATTCCTTTGAAAGGAAATCGTAATGTCGTAAAAACTAGGTATTACATTTCATTTCTTCAATTTTCAAGTATATGTCCCCATTTGATAAGTTTATGGATGCTTTTGTACGAGTAGACTCGCTTGGTTGATTAGACTTTCCTGGTCGGCTGAGATCCTGCTCATTCCTGTCCTTCGCTTCAGGGCCTGTCCCTCGAGTACTCCATATCCGCTTTCTTCACTGCCTTCCTGCTTCCAGAAGACCCCTTCTTCCTCTTACTAAGCTTTTTTGCCCTAAGGAAACAGGCCCCCCAGCCGATTCGTACCCTATTCCTAAGGCTCTAGCGGAATCCTCGACTACTGAATTACCTGATGAGGAGATAGCTCGAACAGCGGAAATCCCTGATTGAAGCTGAATCTCCTCTCCTGGGCCTAGGCCTAGTCCTCTTTCTTTAAGAACTTAGCCGGGAATGAACTTCTTCCTTTTCATAGCTCGGAATGAATTATAATTCAGTTTTTACCTAATCACCACATATAGGGACGGAACTCTTGTCATACCAACAATAGCTCTTGGTGATGGTCAATGGCGGAGCCATGTTGGTCCCACGGGGTAGCTGTCCCCTGCCCCAATGATACCCAATCACAATTTTTTTTTTGTTTTTAAATAAGCTCATAATTTTTCTCATCCGAAATTTTGAAATTATACAATCCACTTAGATATATTCTAAAGATTTCAATTATATCCCAAGATCTAAGTTCTAAATTATTTCAAACTTGAAACCCCAAATAACAAAAAATTAAATTACACTACTATATGCTCGTATTTTGAACTTTTTTTTTTTTGGGTTAGATTAGATTACAAAGTTTAAGTAAAAAAGAAAAGAAAGATATAAAGTCGATTAATCTTTTAATTCAAAATTTGGTTTAATTCACCCCTCCTTAAAAAAAAAAAAAAAAAAATCTCGCTCCTTGGTGATGAACTAACTAGGTTGACGAGAAATCAAAGGTTTTATAATTTTTTTTAAATTTTTGATGAATTAATGATGGATGTCTCATTTGCATAACAACATAAAAGTTTGAGGTAGTATGATGTTTAAAATCAAAATTAAATTGATGACAATAACGCAAACTTAATTTGCTACTAGTGGAGCCTAATAATTATTGTCCTAATCGAGAGATGTCGTGCATATCAATCTCGAAGAGGTGTGATTTTATCCTGTAATTTCTTGCTTCACACACTAACGGTGGAGCACTAAAAATTTTGTTTGCTCCTATTTGTTTGTTAGCTTTTGTGATTTATTACTCTCGGTAGTAATGAATTAGGGCGTTTAACTCTTAAAAATTGGAATAAGGGCTAGTAGTTTTGACTGAGAGCTATGCTGTAGCATATGCATCGTCCTCAGTTTTCATAGTCGGGAGGCAGTCCCCGCCATGGTTACCACTTCATCCTTTCAGAGCAAAAAAGGAGAAAAGAAAAAAAAAACTGGTCAGAGGCCAAACAAAAGATAACATATTCATTTTAGTTTTATACATCTTGGAAAACTTGTGATTTAAGATATATATCTGAGATTAAGACTGTTAGCATGGGAATGATGCATTATCGTGTACATTTCGTAACGACCCACCTAGCACAGGCTACTATCGTACATACATACATACTTAACGTGGCATACTTACTTATTTAGTGGAATAAGTGGAAAATTTTTTTTTATACGAAGCGTGCGAGCGTATAAACGAGTATTAAATAAAGATGTTCGAGCATAAAATAATATATATAAAATGACAAAACGCTTAGCGGCTATTATTCCCACATTTCACAGCTCGCCGTGCCACGCTCCACCACCTTGCATCAGTTATTGCCTGTAGGTTTCTAACCTACAGCATGGACGTAAGACGTGAGCTTTCACTCAGCAAGTACAACTATGACATCTACGACTCATATAAAAACCAAATATATCATAACATATTATAACATAACCATGCATGAACCAATTATACTCTTATTATGCTTTCTTATTCATTCTTAACATTCTTTCATAATTTAACTTGCTTATGGGCCCCATAACATAAGTGTCTGTACCGGACGCGTAACTATAGAGTGGTTGGGGTGGCCAGTCCATTTCCAACTCAAACCATAGTCCAACCCGACCTAACGCGGGTCGGTACGACACATGCAACTTGCTTGCCATCATACTTGCTTATCATCATACCATACTTTGGTCTTATTCTTATTTGTGGACATGCTTCATAATGTCACTTGTAAATAATTCATAAAACATATCATGGCATTTCATAAACTTTAAAACAATCCTATCTCCTTATAACATCATACAAATCACATAACATGTCATAGCATACATAACATACCATAGCATACATACATCACATAACATACCATCACATAACATATCATAGCATACATACATCAGGCAAGTACATAACAAAAGCCTATGCTGTAGACGGAGTTATACTTACCTCGTTTGCTATGTCCAATACTGTGCTGTTCCAATCTAGGGCGCAACAACAAGCTATTTCCTGCTATTTCAAAGGACATAAGGTAAGGATTCATAATCATAAAATATTGGTGATCTAACCAATATTCATACATAATTTTAGTTATATGTCCCCCATATATGCACATGATAACTTACTTGGTTACAATAAGTAACCTTAGAGTTCAAGGCCTATTACACTTAGATCATAACCTATTAGATTACACAGGGTAACCTTAGGTGCTAAGCCCAAACACACATACATAGGGTTAGGTTACCATTCCTAACCTTGGGCCTAAACCTTAATATCTCTAATTCATAATCCATTAGGTTACTAGGAGTAACCCTGGATGTGAACCAAACTTAGGTCAACTTCCTATTGGGTCACTATGGTAACCTTGGGCTTTGGGCCCAGTCCAGTAACTCGGGTATCCTTCCCGGTTACTAATGGTAATTTTCTAGAAAATTGACCAATTTTAAGGTTACTTTCCAGAAAACTGACCAATTTTAACCTGAACTGGCAATTTTCTATCTTAAATTCATTTTACGTCCTATTTTGCGCATTCTAACTCAACCGGTCACACCGGAAGCCTAAATTCAGACATGCAGTAGTGCTTTTCTAATGTAAGGTTCCATCATTTACATAATAAATCTTGCTCATGCAAACCATTGGTGATTTTGCACCAACTAGGGTTTGCATAAGGTTTTGGGTTCACATAAACCATTCCATATATCAATTAACCTAACATTCACATTCTACAACATACTTAAATATATTTGGGGACATACAACCCTAGCATACATCAACCATGCAAACCCTAATTTTCATGCAACCAATCACATAATCATGTATAATTGGCAAATTAAAACCACATAAGCTCCTAAATCAAGCACCAACCTAAAATTTTTAAACTAGGGCATGGAAATTAAATTGAGCTTAAGCTCTTACAAACCAACTTGAAATACATTTAAATTTCCAAATTGAAGCTTGAATTGAAAGGCTTAGGGTCCAAGAGGGTTTACTTTAATCAATTCAAGAAGTTGGCTTGCTTGGTTCTAACTTTTCCCATTTTTCCTTGGCACTTCCACAACCGGCCTTCCCTTCCAAATGGGGTCCCAAAATTTTTCAACCTCTTTTGCTTGTTTCCTACCAAAATCCGGTCACCCTTGTGCCTTTCCTTCTTCACTTTTTCTTCTCCTTTTTCCTTTCACCACAACCGGCCTCCCTAGCCTAATGGGGTACCAAAAATTTTCCAATCTCTTGTTGTTCTTCCAACCAAAATCCGACCACCCCTACAAGCTTTTCTTCTTAGGTTTTATATATATATATTTTCTCTTATTTCTTTCTTTCTTGAATTCGGATTTTTTAGAGGGAGAGAGTGAAGAAAATTTTGGGCATAATTTAGTTGTGTTTCTCAAATTTGTGAACCAAATAAGCCCCCCCTCCACCTATTTATAGGTGATTTGGAACTCTTCTAAATTGCCCATAAGTCCTTGAAGAAATAAATCAAGAAATGATGTCATAATCTCACGGTGAGGTGTCCTCCCTTAAGGCCTTGTTTGGCTTTTATCTTATTGTGCAGTCCACTTTCATGTTAACACAGATATTTCCAATACTGTTCTTACTAATAATACAGTACTGTTATACTGAACTGCAGTCCAAAATTTATTTTTGTATAAATAGACTGTATAAAAATTTTTCTTATTTCGTAAAGCCTTTTTGTCCTTAATATCCTACTTAATGTGCTTGATTTTTCTATGGTGGTTTTAAATCTTGTTCTTACTATTTTGTCCGTAATGACAGTTTTTCACAGTATATTTTCCATACTGCTTATCATATAATAGTACCATCATACCTTTGACCTTTCTGGTCAACCTTTGACTTTTTCGGTCATCTTTGATTTTTCTGGTCAAACTTTAACCAACATAAAATCATAGAATTTTTCTTCCCTTTTTACTCAAAAGGTCACATGCTTGACTAAGCAATCATTTTTGAGTCTTATAATGTCATAAGAACTCACAAAATTTAATAAAAACCCTTAATAGGGCTCTTTCATAATTACCTTCATGGTACAGCTTAAATTCCTTTAAAAGGAAATCGTGATGTCGTAAAAACTAGTTATTACACATTTCTTCGCTTAATTCTAATGCACAAAGATCGCGTCCACAAATGGGAAAATAGGTAGATCCAATTCCGATGCAGGGTACCATCTGACCACCAAGGAGCCATTAGCAGATGTGGCTCTGCCGAGTCATATTTCAACTGAAAAATAGCAAGATTTGTAGATGTTGATGACCACCTTGATAACATTAGCAAGTGAGTTTACATATGCCGCAATCTTCTATTTCCTGCTTTTCATCCGATTTCTTTCTGTTTTGACTTCTTTCATAGTAGTTGAAAGTTATATATTAACCTTTTAGATGGCAGAAACAGGTTGAACCCTGAACTCTTCAAATAAATTGGTCTTCTTTTTAGCTATTTTGCTTATGGGCATTCATGCTTTGTTGTTCATGTTGGAGTTTAGATGACGAGGCTAAACTAATTAGAGATTTGATGCCAATGAGCATGGTGGTGTGGCCAAGAATATTGGCGATCACATATCTCGTTACTTTCCTTAAGCGGCTATTCTTTTGGTTAAACTCTTGTGACACGATTTTGTATGGTTTTTTGTGGGAATTGAAATAATTTTAATATAAACTTACATTTCTCTCTTGATAATTTTGTAGTTAGATAACAAAAACCTTGCAGCTTTGGAAAAGTCGAAGGATCGGAGCCCTGTTATGCAGGTTAGAGATCATTTTCGTTATTATTTTTGATGAGAGATTATGTACAGAATTTTGAAGTTGCTTATCTTTTGTAATCAGGTTAAGGGTGTTGTTAGCTTTGCAGTATATAATTTAGCTTTCAAAGGTGAAAAGAGTTTTTCTTTTGCTCTAAAATGGCATGTGTGAGATTGAGTATGGTTTTTTAAGTTATTTATCTTTAAGCTCAAGGTCAAGTGATCATGAACTGGTATTTGGTAATGCCCACGGAATGCGGATAATTCACATGGTTTTTGGTGTTCTTAGTACGAAAATAATAAAAATCATAAGTGGTGCCCAGCACCACATCCCATACAAAGTCAGTCTCATATGCCTGGGGGACGACCCATGTGAGTTTTGGAGATGGGCATCAGCTTGCCCAATATGAGTATGCTTGAGTTTTCAACTACTTTATCTTTATACTATAATTTTCTCTCAATGTAAATGCTTATTATTGGTGATCAAGACTGTTACCCTGTGAATGATGTATTGTCATGACTCATGTACAATTTCGACATAACATGTTCCACTTTCTCCTTTAATTCTAATACAACCTTTCATTTCGTGTTTTTTTTTTCCTCCCGAAAACCAGCTTTACACAAAGGATGCATCCAAAAACTGGAAGCTAGTTGGATCAGATGCAGGGTACCATCTGACGACTAAGGAGCCGTTAGCAGATGAGGTTCTGTTGGATTATATTTCAACTGAAAAATGGCAAGATTTTGTCGATTTTGATGACCACCTTGATGACATTAGCAAGTGAGTTTTACATATGCTGCAATCTTCAATTTCTTGTTTTTCGTCCGATTCTTCATGTTTTCACTTCTTTGAATTGATAGTTGAAAGTTGAAACTTCACAAAACTGATAAAAATTTTTTTTTTTTTAAACCTTTTGGATGGCAGAGACTAGCTGAACCCTGAACTCTTCAAATAAATTGGTCTTCTTTTTGGCAATTTTGCTTGTTGGCATTCATGCTTTGTTGTTCATGTTTGGATTTTAGACGACAAGGCTCGACTAATTAGAGAATCAAGATCACTTTCACGAGGAAATATTTTCCATGTTAAATCAACTTTTCAGTTATCTACAGTTGAACTTGTTTGGGAAAACTACAGGTGTCTTATTCATCAAGGCATTTGGGGCCAAGTTTATAGTTGTTGAATTGAAAGCAAGCTCATTCATTTTCGGTTTTATTAGTATCAGTGTTATTGTTATTAGTTTTCTAGATTAAATCTTAACTGAAGCAGGTAAGTAATTGGAGTATGGTTGTCAAAAGAAGGTTTATACTCGCGACGTCGATAAGCCGTTTCAAAAGGTTTTTGATTATTTTTCTTATTTTTTTTCCTAACATAATAGGATTGAATGATGCAAATAACTTTTATTTGTAAAATACAAATAACAACAAAAATTAGTATGACCAAAACCTCAATGGGTCTCACATTTAAGATTCCAAAAGGTAGAAAATGATATGTTTATTCATGCACTCTGGTTACATATTAAGGGAATAAGAGATTATCATATAATAGATAAGATATTGGCGGCAGACCTGATACATAGTCCTTTTTATACACCTTCCTGTAGAGTGGAAAAACCGACAAACATAAGAAAATTAGCAAACAATTATCCAACTGATTATTTTTGTCCCAGATCATGGCAAGAAAAAGCGGGGTTTCAGTTACAAAGATATTACCTTTAGTTTAGAGACTTTTTCAGAAGGCACCATTTTCCTCTCCTTCTTAGTTTCTTCTTCTACTCCTGCCTCTTAAGGGAGCGATTGAGATATGTCGCCGTTCTCTTCCAAGCCTATTCATAAACCAGTGATCACCACTTCTACTGAAAAGCACCATGTATCCCACAGATATCCCGATCACCACTCCACTTGCATAACCCATCATCACCACCTTCCTATCAAACATGCCTTCATCGTGCTCTCCATCATCACCTTGATCGGGTTGTGCCTCTCTGTTGCCGCGTAATTTAGACAAAGGAAATCCGCACAATCCTGGATTTCCACCGTATGAGTTGTTGTTGAATGTGTTGAATTGCCGTCCACTAGGTATTGGCCCCACCAATTTGTTGTGAGAAAGGTTCAAGAATGCGAGCCATGGTATTTCGGCCAATTGATCAGGAATCCTCCCAACAAGGTCATTAGAAGAGAGATCTAACCATTCGAGATTAGTCAAATTGCCCAATGATGATGGCATAGTACCATGCAACTTATTGTGAGAAAAGTTGAGACCCTTGAGTGACTCAAGCCTTCCAATCGATTGCGGAATCTCGCTTGTGAAATTATTGCTTGAGAAATCAATGGCTGTCAGAATAGTTTGGATTTTCACCAACTCATCCAAGCCTTTCATAGACACCACTATTGAATAAAAGTATTGAAAGTAAGTGTCTTCCATATACTCCATTTTGACTTTTTCTGCATCGATCATAGCTGTGAAATTCTCAATATATCTGATTGGAAGAGCACCCCTGAACTCATTGTGGGAAATATCCATGATTATTAACTGACGAAAGGGAGATCTGGTTTGAGGATTCCCAATGAAATCATGAAACTTGTTAGCTCTTAGGACTAGAACCTGTAGCTTCGGAAGAGATTCTAGCCAGTCAGGGAACGTGTCTCTTAGCCGGTTGTTTCCAACATCTAGAACTTCAAGATTTCTGCAATGCACCAAAGATCTTAAAAGCGGTCCTTCCAGCTCATTCACATTCAAATTAATATACTTCAAACTGTTGCCCTCTGTGAATGTTGCAGGGATGGGCCCCGTAGTTTGTTCAGTCGCAAATCAACAATGTCGAGACTTGTACTGAAATCTCCAAGGCATTGAGGAATAATTCCACTCAAGTTGTTATGAGATAAGTCAAGAATCCCAAGGTATGTCATGTTGCAAATAGAAGTTGGGATATGTCCTGAGAACTGATTTTTCGAGGCATTAAAGATGAGTAAACCAGGTGCTAATGGAATTGGTAGAGGTCCTGAAAAAAAGTTGGAACTAAGGTCTAGAATTAGCAAGTTGAAAGTGGCTCTATTTGGGTTAAATAGTTGTGGGAAAGATCTAAATGAAAAATCAAATCCTTGCTGACTTCCCATAACAAATTAGGAACATTTCACGGTATTTGGTTAAATGAAAGATTTAGACTAAATAAACATTTTGAATATATGAGGAAGTGTGGGAACTCACTTGTGTTGCATGATGATAAACCCAAAATCAAGAGGCTATCAAATGTATAATTTATGCAGTTGTTAAAATTGAATGATAGATTGTTTGAAGGAAGATAAACGGTTTCCGGTAAAAGAGCGGCTTATTCCTCCAACTTTTTAAATATTATATAAAATATTTGCAATAATATATGTAGAAAAGTGTAGAAGCAAACAAATCTAGAATAACTAATAATAATCATATGTAATGGCGGTTAATGAGAAAGTTCTGGAGTAAAAAATTGTAACCACATTTGAAGTCAGTTACACTTGTTTGTATGACTTACACAACTATAAATAGGCTTTGTATGTTGTTGTAAAGGTATAGCCGAAAACAAGCTTATGTACTTAGGCTCCGTTTGGATCACGTGTTTATTTTTAAAAGGAAACTTTTCTTGTTTTAGATAAAAAAGGCTTTTCATTTTAAATATAAGATAGTATTTAAATGTGTAAAAATTTTTATTTAGAAAATAAAACATTGTTTGGAATAAGAAAAAATAATATTTAAAATTTATGAGAAGATTTTAAAAAAAAATTCTTTTTTTTTTTTAAGATATTGTATAAAATAAATTTTAAAATGTGATAATTTTCATTTTTTAAAATAAGAAAATGATAGAATAAAGTTTTTTTTATTTGAAAGAATGAAGAAAAAAGTTGTGGTAAACACTTTTTTTTTACAGAAATTTTTCGACTTGGAAAATTGGATATACGGAAGGTAAAGCTTTTACATATATTCACGTTCCCACTTTCTTGTAAAAGTCAAGTATTTTGTCTTGTCCCCTCAACTTACCCATTATAGGCTACTTTGTCAACATAACCTATTACATCTACTATCAAGCTAGAAAGTCTAAAACATTATCTGCCTTCCAAACCAAAAACCCATAACCCCCATGTCTATTTACTATCAATATAATTACCCAAACACAACCTACACCTATTCACATACAAAAATAACCATCAGTCTCTATCTTTTTAAACTTTGAAAGCTTTCAAACTCCACTCTACCTGTAAGATTATTTTTATTCAATGAGAGGATCTGCAGCGAGGTGCTCTTGAAGTCTCTGATCTCACCAGTAAAAAGGTTGTTGTCGTGTTGTAACACCACCAAATGTGACAGTTCATATATCCATGAAGGTATTGTACCATTTAGTAAGTTACCATTGAATGACAGAACGATGAAATTTGAAGGAGCGCTTCCCACTAGATACTTTGAAGAGCCATCTGGAGGGGATTTCTGTGAAAAATTGCTGCAGACTTCAGGAAGTTGGCCTGAGAAATTGTTGTATGAAAGATATAAGAACCTGAGGCGTTGATGGTTTAAAAAGGAGCAAGGAATTTGGCCATTAAGATGGTTGTCACGTAAGTCAAGTTCCGCAAGTTTCAGCATTTGGAACAAGTTCTTCGGCAACTCCCCGTGCAAGTTAAAAGAGCTGAGATAAAGAGATGTTAAAGAAGAAGACAAGTTTGTTAAAGAGAGAGGTGATACAGGAGACATGTCAATATTGTAAAAGTGGAGTTCTGTTAGGCTGGTTAAGTTTTTAGCGAGGGCTTTGAAGGTATCCTCCTCTATTATGAGTTGGTCAGGATAATCTCCATAGAGTCTCAGGCTGACCAATTTGGCGAGATGAGAGATTTCCAAAGGCACATGGCCACTGAAGTTTGAGTTGTGTAGGTAAAGAAAGGTCAAGTTCCTGAACAGGCCGAACTCGGGTAAAACAGGGGAGTCTTCAAAGTAAATCTCAGAAAGAACTAGGCTTTGGAGATGGCGGAGGAAGAAGAGGCTGCTGTTGGAGCTAATAGCGCCCTTAAGAGTAGCGTTGCCGAAGAGTTCAAGGCCGATCACATGCCCCATGACTTCGTCACAGGTGATTCCACCCCATGTGCAACAATTTGTGCTCTCATCCCATGGTGTTGGACCAACACAGGCATCAAACAAGGAAGTAGGTGAGAAAGAGCCCTTGAATTGGAGAAGAGCGGAGCTCTCAACGGGATGGCATTGAGGCTCAGCAGAAGCAGAAGAAAAACAAATTTTAGAATTGAAGATCAAGAAGAAGAGTACACAGAGAGGAGATAATGACAAGCACCTCATCATCTCTTGTTTTTTCTTGAGTAATATTTTAGTGAGATGATTGGAGCCTTTACTAGTGCTATACTTATATACATGTCTATCAAATCAGAGCATGTCTTTCACAAGGGCACAAAGTCATCTCAAGAATTCCAATGAAAAAGATTTCCAATCAAACACAAAATTTCCAAAGGTCCTCTGCCACACGAGATGTTTACGTATCTAATAGAATATTAATTTCTACTGGACCAAAGAATAAAGATGCTTTATCACGTGCATAAAGAAGCTTTCTTTACTAGACCAATAAATACTCAAGTTTTGCCTCAAATTGGACGCACGTTAGTTAAATTAGCCGTACTCCAATTGTAGTTTCTTATATTTTCTTTTTGGGGTTTTTTTTTTCAATTAAAAGTAAATCAATTTTACTATTTATAGATCCGATCTCAATTTTCATGTCTTTCTTATTTTAAGTCGAGATGACATTTTTTATTTTTTTATTTTTTATTTTTACATAAAATGATAAGACGAATGAAATAAAATCCATAATTGTATTTTTTTCCTTGAAAAGTATTTAATTTTTACACTTTTAAACTCCAAACTATGTAATTTTAACCAGCATATATTTCTCAAACTCAACTTATTTCCAATTAAAATATTTCCGAAATGCTCACTCCAATTATCACCCCAAATGGCTATTATATTCGTCATCATGAAATTTGATTGTGATTGATGGACATATCTTATTTCTGCAGTAGGAGCCTTAGAAAATGCATTATTAATAGGACACTGCTCTTCTATCATCAAATATGTATCAAAAGCTAATGGTAATGAGATGTTTATGAGTTACATTTTGGTTTTGGCGCTGATCAGCATCTTCAGATTTGTGAATTCTAATATATCCAACTTGTGATGACCAAGAGTATTGCAAGTGCATTTTCTTATCTAAGAATTATCTTATTTTAACTAAAAAAATAAGAAAATTATGGACTTTCTAAACTTAAATTTTTTAAAAATAGAAGAGTTAAAAAAAAATGTGGACATGAATTGAGATCGTGAAATATATCTACTTACTTTTGGATTAAAAAAAAAATTAAGAAGAAAAACATTTAGGACATCTCCTAAAAACAAAATTTCCATACTCTGAAAAGTGAGGAGGTAAGCCTTCCAAAAAAAAACAAAAAAACAAAAAAGTGCAGTGAAAAATTGGTACACGCATTCATTGATTGGGGACGAGTCAAGCAAATATATTATTTTGAAAAAGACAAGGTTCTAAACTTTTTTATTTTTCCATGCCAACCGTATCGTGTTTCTAGTGACTTAAACTTTGGGTTGGAGACATTAGACTTTTTTTTTTTTTGGGCGTTTGTGTCCTCTTTTAACTTGTTATTTATCTAATTTTTAGGTATGTAAAAAAATAATGAATGAACTTGACCCATTTTCTTAAAAATAAAACAAGAAGAACAAACTACATGTAATTTGAAAATTGAATTCACAAAAAAAAAAAAAAAAAATCAAAACTTACTGAAATTTTACGAATGACCTTGAATGTTATACTGGATCTCATGTTGGTTTCTAAATTTTAGTCTCAAATAGTGTACTACCCCAAATGTTATATTGTTATGCAAATGTGTCGTCTGGTCAATAATGTGGAAAATTAGTTAAAAAAGTGCTAATTTCAAAATCATTTTTCCAATCAATCCAATTATCACCCCAAATGGGCTGTTACATTCGCCATCATGATATTTGATTGTGATTAATGGATATATCTTGTTTCTGCGGTAGGAATATGAGAAAATGCACTATTAATAGGACACTGCTTTTTTATCATCAAATATTTATCAAAAACTAATAATAATGACATGTTTTTAAGTTATTTTTTGATTTTGGTGCTGATCAGCAACTTCAAATTGTGAATTATAATATCTCCATCTTGTGATGACCCAGAGTATTACAAGAGCATTTTTGTCTATAAGAATCATCTTATTTTGATTAAAAAAATTATGAATTTTTTAAGTTTGAGTTCTTGAAAATAAAAAAGAGGAAAAAAAGTGAATTTGAAATTGAGAACGTGAAATATATAACTTATTTTTGGATAAAAAAATTAAAAAGAAAAAAATTTAGGACTTCTTGTAAAAATAGAATCTACATTCATTCAAAATGGTGTGGAAAGCCTTTCAAAATAATAATAATAATAATAGTAATAAAAAGTGGGGTGGAAAATTGTTACACGCTTTCATTGACTGGTGTCTTTCCCAGTCAAGCAAATATATTATTTTGAAAAAGAAAGGTTCCAAAACTTTTTTTTTTCCCATGCCAACCGTATCGTGTTTGATATGCCTTCAACCGTCATTGATTTTTTTTTTTTGTTGTTTGTTTATTTTTTTTAATTTTAACTAGTGTATTACGGCAAGATCGGTTGGTTGTCTTTCATTTCTCCATTTTCTAAGTTTATGGACACTTTTATAAGAATAGACTTGCTTAGTTAATTACAATAAAATTCAGCTCTCACCTGAAAAGTTCCTTGTTGTATCCCATGACTTAAACTTTGGGCCGGAGACTTTTTTTTTTTTTTTTGGGCATACGTGTTCTCTTGTAATCTATCATTCATTCAACTTTTAGGTTCATAACAAAACAATGAATGAACTTGACCCATTTTTTAAAAATAAAACAAGAAAAACAAACTAAATGTAACCTGAAAATTTAATTCATAAAAAAAAAAAAATCAAAATTTACTGAATTTTTACGAATGACATGTTATACTTGATCTCCTGTTGGTTTTAAATTTTAGTTTCAAATATCGTACTACCCCAAATGTTATATTGTTATGCAAATGTACCGTTAGTCAATAATATGTCAAAAATAAGATGAAAAAGTGTAACTTTCAAAACCATTTTTGTTTTAAAGTCATTTTTTTGTACTATAAGTAATAGGGCGTTCATGAATAAAGAAACATTTAGAAAAATAATTACAACTTGTAGCGTGGATCATCATACGCGTAGTAGGTGATGGTTAGTGGTGGAGCCCCGTTGGTCCCAGGAGGGCAGCTAATAATGGGCTCATTTACTTTTATACCTCAACCACAAACCCTTTTTCCAATAAATACATAATTTGTCCGTTTTAAATTTTGAAATTACAAAGTTTACTTAGATAGTTTTTGTAATTAATTTCAAATATATTCCAAGATTTAACGTCATAATATATTCTATCAGAATTTTTTTCATGTTGAGCTTCTAGCTTTATGGCTTGAGTATCATGAAGAGTGTGTTATGACACAGCTGGCCGTTACTAGAACTCGTGGCAAGATCTGTAATAGAGTGTGAAGGTTTGAGTCCTTTTCAAGGCATCTATACAAACGTTAGGTCCATGAGAAAACAATGAACTTAATTCTTTTAGTTTTTTAATAATAATGGTATTGTTACTAACAAAAAGGATTGGTAGCTAAAGATTTTAAGTAAATTGTTGGTTTTGATTTCCTAGAAACGTTTAGTACCGCAATCAAGCCAGAATACCATAGAAGTATTCTTAATTACTTAACAAATAATGTATATATTTGATAATTATATATATAGTTATGTTCTCATGCTGTTGTATGATTTTCATATATATATATATATATATATATATAATGTGTGTGTGTGCGTGTTAAAAGTTTGTGAGAGTTTGAGATGCAGGAGCATTACTTAATGTCGTTTGAGTCTTTATATGGGTAGTTTAGTTCCATACAATTTTACAAAACTACCTGTCGTTTGTTTGTCCAAATTGTTAGTGTTTGGCGGTCGTTTGTTAATCTACTGGCATGTTTCATTCAATGCTGAGTTTAGGACCAGCAGCTATTGTTAGTAAAATGAGACATGAAAGCGTCTGTGAAGGCAGATTCTATTGAAAACTCTCTCTCTCTCTCTTAAAATGGTCGTAATTGATTACACCGTAGTCACATTTTTTGTAGTCTTAATCATGATTATTCTTAATTGACATTCCTCTTAATTTACCGCTCTTGAATTAGTGCGGTAAGCTTTTGGAAGGTGGGCACGGGTGTGGAATAAACTTGCTAGTATTCTCAGCAAAAAAATAATATATATATATATATATTTATGACGCAAAAAAAGTACCACTTAGCTACGTGCACTAAAGGTTGGGGTGGAAAAATGCAAAACGCTTTCATTGACTGTCTTCCCCAGTCAAACAAGTATATCATTTTGTCAAAGAAAGACTCCAAAACTTTTTTACTTTTCCGTACCAACCGGATCATATTTGATGTTCCTTCAACCATAATGGAATTCTTTTAGCTTTATGGTTTTTTAATTTTCACTAGTGTATTACAGCAAGACCTGTTGGTACGTCTTTTATTTCTCCTTTTTTCAATATGTCTCTATTTTCTAAGTTTACGTATGCTTTTATAAAAGTAGACTCACTTGGTTGATTAGAATAAATTTTAGTTTTTTCTACTTCCGATGACTTAGATTTTGGGTTGGACATTGGATTTTTGTTTTTTTTTGTTTTTCTTTGCATATTGTCTCCTCGTCTAATTACTTATCTAGGTCCATAAAAAAAAAAATTAACTAGACTCAAATTAAAAAAAAAAAATTAAAGATAGAAAATAAAGGAAACGAATAAACTAAATGTAACCGAATGTCGAATCCGTCAGATTAACATCAAAACTTACTGGCTTATTTTCACAAATTATCTCGAATTATATACCCACTCTCATATTTGTCCATAAGTTTTAGTTTTAAATCATACCATTCCAAACTTTTATATTGGTACGCAAATGGCCCATTCTTCAATAATACGTTGAAAATTAGACAAAAAGTTTCAAATGAGGGTGATTTAAAGGTTACTCTTTGTTTTAGAATCATTTTTCCAGACACATAAAAATAAGATTCTTTAAAAAAGAGGGGGGGGGGGGGGGGGGGGGGGGGGGGGGACATTTTGAATATAATTACCACTTACATGGGAGTAGTACTTGGTGGTGGTTTGGTCCCGGGGGTAGCTGCCTCCTGTTTCAATGAACTCCTTTACTTTAATACTCCAATCACAAATTTCTTTCTCAAATAAGCTCATAATTTTTCCATTTGAAAATTTGATATTAATAAATTTACTTAAATTGTTTTTAAAAGTTCCAATCATATCCCAAGATCTGATTTCTAAATTATTTCAAACTTAAAATTCAAAATAAACAAAAAAGTCAATTACACAGTATAAGCTCGTAGTTTGGACTTTTCAAAGTTAGTTAAATTAGATTACAAAGTTTACGTAGAAACAAAAGAAAAATTTAAGGTCGGATAAGTTTTTATTTTTATTTTTTTTTACATAAAATGATAAGATAAATGAAATAAGATCTATAATTGTTCTTTTTTTCTTTGAATTTTTTTTTTCTAGTTTTTACACTTTTTAACTCTAAACTCTTTACTTTTAACCAAACATATATTTCTCAAACTCAACTTATGTCCAATCAAAATATTTATAAAACGCTCACTCCAATTATCACCCCAAATGGGCTATTATATTTGTCATCATGAAATTTGATTGTGATTGATGGACATATCTTATTTTCATAGTAGGATCCTTAGAAAAAACACTATTGATAGGACACTGCTCTTCTACCATCAAATATGTATCAAAAGCTAATGATAATGAGATGTTTCTGAGTTAAATTTTGGTTTTGGCGCTGATCAGCACCTTCAGATTTGTGAATTATAATATCTCCATCTTGTGACGACTAAGAGTATTGTAAGAGTATTTTCTTTTACAAGAATCATTTTATTTCAACTAAATTTAAATTTTTTAAAAATAGAAGAGTTCAAAAAAAAAAAAAAAAAGAAGAAGAAGATGTGAACATGAATTGAGATCGTGAAAAATATATACTTACTTTTGGATAAAAAAAAAATTAAGAAGAAAAACATTTAGGAAGTCCCTAAATACAGAATCTCCAATTCTCCATACGTTGAAAAGTGGGGAGGAAAGCCTTTGAAAAAAAAAAAAATAGGTGGAAAATTGCTACACGCATTTATTGACTGGGGACCAGTCAAGCAAATATATTATTTTGAAAAAGAAAAGGTTCGAAAACTTTTTTATTTTTCCATGCCATCCGTATTGTGTTTCCCGTGACTTATACTCTGGGTTGGAGACATTGGACTTTTTTTTTTTTTTTTTTTAACGTTTATGTCCTCTTTTAATTTGTTATTTATCCAACTTTTAAGTCCATAATAAAATAATGAATGAAATTGATCCATTTTTAAAAAAATAAAACAAGAAAAAAAAAACTACATATAACTTGAAAATTGAATTCACAAAAAAAAAAAAAAAAAAAAAAATCAAAGCTTACTGAATTTTTGTGAATGACCTTGAATGTTATACTCAATCTCATATTGGTTTCTAAATTTTAGTTTCAAATAGTGTACCACCCCAAATGATATATTATTATGCAAATGTGTTGTTAGTCAATAATATGTGGAAAATTAGATGAAAAAGTGTTTATTTCAAAATCATTTTTCCAATCAATCCAATTATCAACCCAAATGGGCATAACACTGGTCATGATGAAATTTGATTGGGATTGATGGATTGTTTATTTTAGATTGTGAATTCTAATATCTCCATCATGTGATGACCTAGAGTGTTGTAAGAGTATTTTCGTCTATAAAAATTATCTTATTTTGATTTTTAAAAAAAATTATAAATTCTTTAAATTTAAGTTTTTGAAAATAAAAAAGAGGAAAAAAATGTGAATTTGAATTGAAATAGTGATATATATATAACTTACTTTTGGATAAAAAAAAATTC
>CM046376.1:33998273-34031273 GCA_025413485.1 Ficus microcarpa | reverse complement strand
AAAAGAAAAAAATTTAGGACCTCCTATAAAAACAGAATCTACATACATTGAAAATGGGGTGGAAAGCCTTTCAAAAGAAAAAAAAAAAAAAAAAAAAAGTGGGGTGGAAAATTGCTATACGCTTTCATTGACTGGTTCTTCACCAGTCAAGCAAATATATTATTTTGAAAAAAATAAGGTTCCAAAACCTTTTTTTATTTATTTTTTCCTTGCCAACCGTATCGTGTTTGATATGCCTTCGACCGTCATTGTTTTTTTTTTTTTTTGTTTGGCTTTATGCTTTTTTTTGTTTGTTTATTTTTTAAAATTTTAACTAGTGTATTACGGCAAGATTGGCTGGTTGCCTTTTCATTTCTTCATTTTCTAAGTCTATGAACACTTTTATAAGAATAGACTCGCTTAGTTGATTAGAATAAAATTCAATTCTTACCTACAAGTTCCTAATTGTTTCCCATGACTTAAACTTTGGGTCGAGACATTGGACTTTTTTTTTTTTTTTCTTTTTGATGAACGTGTTCTCTTTTAACTTGTCATTCATCCAACTTTTAGGTCCATGACAAAACACTTAATGAACTTTACCCATTTCTTAAATTAAAAAAAAAAAACGAGAAAAACAAACTATATGTAACTTGAAAAGTAAATTCATAAATAAATAAAAAAAAATCAAAATCAAAATCAAAATCAAAATTTACAAAATTTTTACAAATGACGTTAAATGTTATACTTGATCTTACGTTGGTTTCTAAATTTTAGTTTTAAATATCGTGCTACCCCAAATGTTATATTGTTACATTGTTACGCAAATGTAATATGTTGAAAATAAGATGAAAAGGTTTTAATTTCAAAAATCATTTTTGTTTTAAAGTCATTTTTTTGTCATATAAGTAATAGGGGGTTTATGAATAAAGAAACATTTAGAAAAATAATTACAAGTTGCAGCAGTGGATCATCATACGCGCAGTAGGTGGCGGTCGGTGGTGGAGCCCAGTTGGTCCCAGGAGGGCAGCTAATAATGGGCTCATTTACGTTTATACCCCAATCACAAAGATTTTTTCCAATAAATTCATAATTTGTTCGCTTAAAATTTTGAAATTACAAAATTTACTTAGATAGTTTTTGTAATTAATTTCAAATATATTCCAAGATTTAACTTCTAAATATATGCTATCAGAATTTTTTTTTATGTTTAGATTCCAGTTTTATGGCTTGAATAACATAAAGAGTGTGTTACAACACAATCAGCTGCTACAAGGACTGGTGACAAGCTCTGTAGTAGAGCGTAGAGGTTTGAGTCCTTTCCAAGATATAATATGGAGTATCAGAAATCTTATTAAATTGGAATAAGTTCAGTAGCGGATCACGACATGATTTTTGTGATCTACTCTATCTAATGAATGAGGCCCTTTTTTTTTTTTTTCTCCATATTCCAAGAATGTCTCATTAACAATCCTAATAGTTCCCCATGACTTAAAATTTTGGGTTGGAACATTGCATTATTCAACATATTGTCTCCTTATCTTTTACATCTCTACCAACATTAGGTACATGAGAAAACAATGAACTTGACCCTTTTCATTTTTTAATAATAATGCTATTGTTACTAATAAAAAGGATTGGTAGCCAAAGATTTTAACTAAACTATTAGTTTTGATTTTCCAGAAAAGTTAAGTACCGCAGTCAAGTTAAGTACCGCAGTCAAGTTAAGTACCGCAGTCAAACCAGTGTACCATAGAACTATTCTTAATTACTTAATAAATATTTGATGTTCATATATATAGTTATGATCTCATGTTGTTGTATGATTTTCACATATATATGTGTCTGTGCGTGCGTGCGTGCGTGTTAAAAGTTTGTGAGAGTTTGAGATGCAGGAGCATTACTTAATGTCGTTTGAGTCTTTATATGGGTAGTTCCATACAATTTTACAAAACGACATGTCGTTTGCTTGTCCAAATTTTTAGTGTTTTGCAGTCGTTTGTTAATCTATTAGCATGTTTCGTTCAATGTTGAGTTTAGGACCAGCAGCTATTTTTAGTAACATGAGACTTGAAAGCATCTGTGGAGGCAGATTCTATTGAAAACTCTCTCTCTCTCGTAAAATGGTTGTAATTGAGTACATTGTCGTCACATTTTTTGTAGTGTTAATCATGATTATTATTAATTAACATTCCTCTTAATTTACCGCTCTTGAATTAGTGGAGTAAGCTTTTGGAAGGTGGGCACGGGTGTGGAATAAACTTGCTAGTATTCTCAGCCAAAAAAAATAAAAGAATATATATATATATAAATAAATTAAAAAAAAAGGTTGCTTGTAATTACTATGTACTTTGTTATGGTAGTTGTCTACTCTTATCATGTAATACCCGATTAACTTAGAGCTACAAGCTTATTTAATTTGGAAAAAAAAAATGATAATTAGTAAGGATTGATGATGTCATTTAATTTTTACGATGTAGAATGAGTTGTTAGATTTTAATAGGACTTTTTAATAATTATGCTACATGTAGTATTTAAGGCCACCTCATTTTAGCTAGCTAGTATATAGCTTTGCTGATGTTATTCTTTATGGGACTTCTAATGCTTGAGTCATAGGAGGATGTGACAACTGGCTTGCTTATGTGGTTGCCATCCAAGTGCTCGCCGTCAACTTGTGATCCTACATATATGTGGATTGCCTTTCACCGTTGAAGCCAATTTCTAAGTATGCATCAGAATGAAGAAAAAGTGTGAAGAAGACATGAAAGGGAAAAAAAAAAAAAAAATTAGAGAGAGATGGAAATATTAGAGGCGACGAGAGAGGGGGAAAAAAGTTTCTAGTATCTAGCAAGCGACTAATTGATATAAGTATATTTTTTATTATATCATTTGAACAGTATTATGTTTTGAAGTATATTTTCAGTTTTGTTACTGTTATTTTTATCATGCTTTAAAGAGTATTATGTTTTGAAGTACATTTTCAGTTTTGTTATTTTTATTTTTATCATGTTTTGAAGAGGTTCAAATAAATTATTTTTATGTATAGTATGAAATCTCATTCTTATTAAAATTAACTCAGATAAAGATTAAAGGGTAAAATCTTTAAGGAAAAGAGTTCCAAGAAAGGGCCGTATAGAAAAGAAAAGGTTTTAATAGTGCGAGATTAACATCAAATTAGAGAGTCCTATGCTAAAGTTAAAGAAAAATATTTTTAATGTGGAAAACTTATATGGTATACTTGCTGAGCTTTTTACTCAAAATGTTATGCAGTTTATAGGTCAGTAAGATTAAGAGTTTGATTGATTCAGTAATTCCAGAGTCCCATAACAAAATTAGATATTTGATTTATTTATTTTTTTAATACAAGGTTTTTAGTTAGTTAATGTTCTTTTTGAATTACTCTCAAGAAAGAGGAGCGTTACACATCATTTATGGAAGAAGGAAAAATTGAAAAAGAAGAGTCATGAAACCTTCCTGTATAACGCACGGTACAAAATAAATAATTTAAAAATCGGGTTTGAAAAATGGATAACATAATTAGTGTTTTGATATCATACAAGAAAGGTTTTTTTTTTTTTTTTTTTTTTTTGGCCCTCTCAGAATAACTTGGTTTCCATTTTTGAAGGGCGCAATAAAGAAAGAACTTGATAGTTGTTGAAATATTACAATGTTTATGATTTTCATTTTTTTCAGCATTTTGAATAACATTGTGGAACATAACTTACGTTATGTATGATAATAAACTCACAAAGGCAAATTAAATAAAAATAATAATATTTCATATGCAACCTTCAAACACAACATATTTATAATTAAAAAAAGAGTAAGATTCCACAACAACCATCTAATTCGATTTTATACTAAACGAGTTGATGTTAAGAGTGAAAAAAAGTGGCCTCATAAATAATAATATTCCACAACAACCGTCAAAGTGACTTTGTAGCTTTCCATGCTGTTGTCTTCACTAAGCGATATCTTCTAATCTTTCTATTTTATTGGTGGAAGTCGGATTTATTTTTTATTTTTTATTTATATACAATAGAAGCAATAATGAAATGACATAAATGATATTTTTTCTTAGAAAAAAAATTAGCATCCAAATAAACAATAATTAGTTTGGAATTCTTCGTTGTTGTGGGAGTGCAGTTCTTCTAATAAATTAGAGAATTTTATAATTAGGTAAAAAGAATTATTCTTTTTCGTTAACAAATTAGATAATGTGCCGTAGCGTACCAAAAAAAAAAAAAAAAAAAACCACATAGCTGCAGTGTAGCTTTGGATTGTCAATATCAAAACTAAAAAAGTATGTGAAGTTAATAGATAAATAATTTTACAGGTGGAGTATTTTTTTCTGTACCCTAAAAACATAACCTACATATATACATTAAAGATTAGGGTCGAAAAATGCAAAATGCTTTCATTGACTTTTGTCTTCCCCAGTCAAGCAAATATATCATTTTGTCAAAAGAAAGATTCCAAAACTTTTTTATTTTTCCATACCAACCATGTCGTATTTGATATGCCTTCAACCATAATGGAATTTTTTTAGCTTTATGGTCTTTTTAGTTTTAACGAGTGTATTAAGGCAATACCTGTTGATTGCCTTTCATTTCTCCATTTTCCAGGTATATGTCTCCATTTTCTAAGTTTATGGACGCTTTTGTAAAAATAGACTCGCTTGTTTGATTTTAAAAAATTCAGTTTTTACCTTAAAAAATCCTTATCATTTCCCATGACTTAAATTTTGGGTTGGAACTTGGGATTTTTCTGTGCATTGCCTCTTCTTCTAACTTTTCTAGGTCCGTAAATAAATTATTAACTTGAGCTATTTAAAATAATAATAATAATAATAATAATGATAAATAAAGAAAACAAACTAACTACGTGTAACCTAAAATAACATCAAAACTTACAGGGTTATTTTCGCAAATTATCTCGAATTAGTAGAAAGGCAAATTATCTCAAATTATCTCGTATTGTCCTTAAGTTTTAGTTTTAAATATCATACCATCTCGAAATTTTATCTTGGTATGCAAAATGACTCATTCGTTAATAATACGTCGAAAATTAGTAGAAAGGCTTCACATGAGGGTGATTTAGAGATTATTCTTTGTTATAGAATCATTTTTTCAGACAAATAAAAAAGGATTCTTTAAGGGGGGAAAAACATTCTGAAAATAATTACTTGTAGGGGGCGGAACTCTTACCATGCCAACAGTAGCGCTTGGTGGTGGTCAGTGGCGGAGTCACATCGGTCCTAGGGGGTATTTGAGGTAATATAATGTTTAAAATCAAAAGTCAGTAATCAATACAAGTAAGGTGCATAATCTGATGGCCATTTATGAAAATAATGCAAACTTAATTTGCTACTTGTGGATCCTAATAATTATTGTCCTAATCGAGAGATGTCATGCATATCAATCTCGAAGAGTTATGATTTTCTCTTGTAATTTCTTAGCTTCACGCACTGATGGTGGAGCACTAAAAATTTTATGTGCACTTTTTTTGTTAGTTTTCTTTTGTGATTTCTTACGCTCGATAGTAACGAATTAGGCCATTTAACTCTTAACAAATTGAATAAGAGCCTTTGGTTTTGAGTGACGGCGATGCTTTTGCATATCTATTGTCCTCTGTTTTTATACTCGGGAGGTACAAAATGTAAACAAAAGGTAACATATTCATTTTAATTTTATAAACTTGGAGATGTGACCGTTAAATGAAAGCTTTAATAGTATATCTGAGATTAAATCCGTTAGCACGGGAATTATGCATTATCGTGTACATTTCGTAGTTTAATACTAAAACAACTGTTCGTTTCGGGTTGTTTAATTCTAATACACAACAGACGCGTCCAAAAGCTGGAAAATGGATTGATCCGATTCCAATGCAGGTTACCATCTGACCACAAAGGAGCCGTTAGTAAATGTGATTATGTTAGCAAATGTGAGCTGTTACGTAATCGGGTCGTTACAGATGTTGATTTTGAGGACCACCTTGATGACATTAGCAAGTCAGTGTTACGTATGCTGCAATCTTCTATTTCGTGTTTTTCGTCCGATTTCTTCATGTATGCGCTTCTTTGATGCTAGTCGAAAGTTGAAACTTCACAAAACTCATAAAATTTTTCCCCCTCTTTAGGTTAACTAAATCTTCTGAATATCTGAGGAAGTGTGGGAACTCACTTGCGTTGCATGATGATAAACCCAACGTCCTAAGGTTATCAAAGGTATAATTTATGGAGTTGTTAAAATTGAATGACATATTGTTTGAAAAAAGATGAACAGTGTCTAGCAATTTTAGCTTTGAAAGCTTTTCCAACTCCACAGTACCTTTAAGATTGTCTGATTCAATATCCAATTTGGGTTTCTATTCCTTACTAGTTACCCAATTGAATTGCCAGATGAGCTGAAAAGTTTCTTCTCAGAGTATGGGAAAGTTGTGGAACACCAAATCATTCGTGATCACGAGACAAATCGTTCGCGAGGCTTTTGATTTGTAATTTTGATAGTGAAGAATTTGTAGATGAGATGTTATCCAAGGGAAATATGGTTGATTAGCGGCGTCCAAAGAAACCAGCATATATGCAGAATTCTTGCCGATATGGAGCATGTGTTATTATTGCACTCTCTTATCTTATTACCACCATTCATTATAATAATTAAAAAAAAAACGTTGATTTCCACTTTCTATTTTTTCCATTACAGAAAGTGCTTATGTGATTTGTTTTTAATTTTAGGTTAAGTTGGTTACAGAATGTCGGGAAAGGGCTACGATCATAGTTCTATTGTAGCAGAATTTAGGTTAACTAAGCTGTTTTGTTGTAGGTGGAAATCAAGAAAGCTGAACCAAAGAAAGCCTCAAATCAACCAGCTGCTCCTGCATATGGTGGCGTTTCTAGGGGTCATTCTTTCAGTGATGGCTATGGTGGATTTGAAAGTCCTTATGGTGGTTTTGATGGCGGTTATGGTCCTGGTCCCTATAGGACACCGGGGGGTGGTCTTGGTGGCAGGCTTGGTAGTGGATATGGTTATGGTAGCAGCCATAGTGGCGAGTTTGGTGGGGGTTATGGAAGCTTTGGTGGCTACTGAGGTGAATCGTCCTTTGGTTACACTATTCGATTTGGACGTTATGGAGGTGGTTTTAGCAGTGGTTATGGTGCAAGCGGTTTAGGGGGATATGGTCGTGGTGGTGAAGGCTATGGAGGATATGGCAGTTCAGGCTATGGTGGTGGCAGTGGTGGTTATGACTCTGGGCCAGGTGCTAGTTATGGCAGAGCAAGAGGGCTTTATGGAAGGGGAGGCTATAGTGGCAGTAGTCGGTTTCACCCTTACGCAAGGTAGAAAAGAAGGGCACTAGTCAGTCAGTATCTTCCTTATGCGAGCTAGTAATGAAGCCATTTTTACGCAATTGCTTAAGCTTTTGCCAATAGATGTATGTCGCAGGTTCCTCTAGTTTTGTTTCTTGCGCATCGATAGGCAATTCATCTCGGCTGCTAGAGGTTCCCTACTACTGTATGGCTTAGTCAAGCTTAAACTATTGGAAGAGCTTTCTATTAGACATATAAATTCTATTGTATGGCTTAGACAAGTTTTATAGATTGCTTCAAGCTAGTGGTTGGTGTGCCTCTTCTAGTTTAATTTTAATATAGCGTGTTGCAGATTACAGCTTATTGTAGTGCCTGTTTTGATCTGCTTTAGTCTATTATAGAATGTTAAATCTGTTTTAGTTTAGCAGGTTTAGTATGACGGACTTAGAAATTTTGCTCCTTTTTCAACTGAGAACATAACCGATGATAACTAAGCTAACCTAAGATAAGCTTTAGCTTATTAGTGTGCCTTTCGGTCGTCTTAGATCTTGTATATTTTTTGTTACAACAGGAAACGAAATGAGTGACAAGCTATTTGAGTGCTGCCATTTCTATCCATTCTTACCTAATATTGTTCCGTGGTTGCCTGGCTTGATGGAGGCTTCAAATCTCTATCTCCTATTGGATTAATTTTGTTTGTAATCCCCCAACTATAGGCTAAATCTTGTTTTGGTATTTAACTTTTAAAACGTCCCTGAATGAGTCTCCAATCTATCAAGTTGTCCCAAATTAGTCAATGACCTCATCTGATTGTAGTAGGAGTTAATTTTGTAATTTTGCATGTTCAGGGATTGACTTTTAGGAAGGGGTATGTACCTTTTCCCATCATATCAAGACTAATTTGGGATAATTTGACAGATTAAGGTCTTGTTTTGGACGTTTTAGAAGTTACAATTAAGATGGAATCTGGTTTATGGTTCAGGACTAAAAATGAAATTAACCCTCTCCCAGTTTCCTCTTTCTTTTCTTGTTTTATTTCATTGTATTGTTTTCATCACTGCAGTCTGTGATGAGACAGAAATATTGCTACCAAAGGCTGAGAAAAAGGCTGTGTTAAAAAAAAAAATCGTATCTCATGTCAGCAATGGTGTATAAATATATATCTATATATGTGTCCCCCAAACTGAATATATTAGTAAAATGAATGACACTTTCTTCTGCTTCTAATATAATGCTCAAAAATTGTTGTCAGCTTTTTAGTGTTGTATTGTGTGCCTTGTGTGTGTGTGTGTGTGTTTTTTTTAAAATATTTTTTTTAGTGACAATGACAGATCTCATCATGTTCAGCTTCTAATTGCTACAAGAAAATCTAGATCCAAGTGTAATAAATTCGATTATATGTAATAAATTCTATTAAAATCTAGTCTAGCCAAACATGGTTCTTTGTTTTCATTTAAAAAAAAAAAAAAAAAAAAAAAACATCGTTCTTTCCATTTGGTATGGATGATTTTTTTCAAGAGATGGAGGTTAACGGGTTGATTGGCAAAAGGGAAGTGAATGAGTGGGTATTGACTTCGACATCGACTATCACTGCTATGTGAAGTTTGACTTGGGTGAAGAGCTTAGCAAGCTTCTTGAGAGCTGTGGATTTAGGTCTACGACTTGCGAAAACATGGCATGTGATGCTGTGTTTTTGGCATGTGATGCAGTGTTTTCTTAGAGAAACGCAGAGAAAAGTGACTCTGCTTGTGCCTTGAAGATAATTCCATGCGAATGGTAGTGCTTAGAGAACGTGATGAGATGTGAAAGGGAAGACATAGAGCTTGTGTTGGAAAAATCAGATCTGGTATCAAAGTTACGGCACAGCGGAAGTTTTAAAATTTTATGCCGTTTCCGAAAAGAAGCTCATGATGCATATAACAATAAATTAAATTCATGATCAAGCGCACCTTATTTCTTGGATTCCGGAATTGCTAGAGCGTTTGACCAACGTGTCTTCTCTACAATTCTCGAGTTCCAAGTCTCAGAGTGTGTGTGGACACATGTTCTATGAATCCAAGCGACCGGTAATACTTTCCGAAGTCTAGATCCCTCCTTCTCAATTCCGATGATCCTCGTTGAGAATTTGATCCAACTTCTTTTTTCAAAACTACAAAACAGGAACCAGTTAACTTCCTATGAAAAATTATCACTCGGTTTAACCTTCCTCACAGTTTTGATTGAATGGAATTTTCTTTCTTTTTCTCTTTCACAAGATAGCCGAATTTCTTAATGTGGATAAAACACAAATTTGTTGTTTTTTTTTTTAAAACGTTTTTCCCAATAAGAAAAACAAATCCTAGTTTTTCAAGAACTCTTAGCCTTTATATAGTATTCTAATCATTTTCAAAATTTATCTCATTCTTGAAAAATAATTAATAATTATTTTTCTAGATAAATTTTGAACCAAAAGATTATACAACTTCAGGGCTAGATTCATTGAACCTAAAAATAATTTTTCAAGAGAAAATCACTCCTCAAAAATTCGGCCACACTCAGAGATAAATTATGATTGGTGGTTCAAATTTTAAATCAAGAATTTAGACAAGTCAAAAGATCCTAGTCCTATCTAGATTCAAACTTCTTTTAAACCTTTTCGAATTTAAATAAGATTCACATATTTGAATAAATATTTTCCATAAATATTATCCATATTAATTAATTTAAATCAATAAAATATTTCAAAATTTTTTTCCTCACAAAAACCGTGCACCTCTTTAATTAGGAAAAAAATCCATGAAATAATCTCCATTATTTAAACCAATTAATAATTTAATATTAGGAATATATTTAAACAATTTTGAAACAAAATTTTCTTCCTTCCACACAATAAAAAAAAACGTGCACATCTTTTAATTAGGAGAGAAAATTTTAGTTTTCCAAAATTCAAACACAATCTTATTTTCAAAATTCAAATTAACCAATCACATGTTGACAAATCATTTGTCTACAAATTTCACATGTCCAATCCTTTCTGGATTGCATGTTAGAGAGTACCATATCTTAATAAACATTTTAAAATTCCATTTATAATTTACCGACCTCATTAGAAACAAATCCTGAGACGTTTCGTAAAACTATATGAGCTAATAGAGGGACCCGATAGAAACATGTAAAGAGGCTTCTATAATTGTGAAAAATTAATCCTAGATTAATTATCCATCAATTATTAACTTCAAAACCATTCCACTAAAAGTTTGAAGCTGAATTCCTGCTTACATACCGTGTTACGAAAGCTCTCTCACATAGTGCTTCTTTCATGATTTATTCATCGCTTGCTTAATCCCCATATGTTATCCATAATTGAATTAAGGATTTTTCCGTTTTACCTTTTCAATCATTTTAACTTAAAGTTTAATTATTCTCCATTGAAAGAACCACCAATTGTAAAACCATATAATTGGTAAACCACTAGAGAACATAAAGTAAACCGATGGCCAAAATCTTGTTATACTATCTTTTAATCCCCGAATAATACCTTTAAGTAGATAATATTTACTATCGTTAAGATAGCTATGGATTCCATATCTATGAATCTTGATTTCTCCATCCATAAGTCATGCACCCAAAACACATGTATGTTGACCATGAATTAACAGTGTCTCACCTTTAGTACATCAAAGTGCATAAGTCATGGATACGAACTTAAGTAATCATTTCAGGATTAAGATTACTGCAGGATGATAATCAAAGCATCATTGATTCTTATAAACGGAATTATTAAACCGAATCAATTAACACTTTATGTCTAGTCCAATGTCATACCTCAATACTCGTATACATTAAAGTTTCTACTTGGAATCTATCCAATGGTCAAGACAAACCATCCCTCCAAGGAAGTAGACATCCTTTACAATCTTATCATGAATAAGATCCCCAAATCTTATTCCGCTGATTGCGGACTATTTATTTAGATTGTTATCAAATTAACACGTCTTTAATGCATACTCCGTATATATATGGTAATTCGATATATTACCAACAGCTTATGAGTATTTTATATTTGCTTAAAATAATCATATAATCAACAAATGAAAGTAAATAGGACACAACTTATTAAACATGAATAACTTCCTTTTATTAATATCAAAATATCATATTTACAGAAAATCCCTAATATTGATTTTCTATCCTTATGACACATATAGATCCCAACAGCTTGTCCGATGGGGCTTGTGAGTTGCGCTTTCTATGCAATGGATTGTTGGTCCCCTTTACCTCATTCTGCACCCGAACAACATTGGTTGGATGCTCTCTGTTCTCACCTGCTTAACGTTATTTGAAGTAGTCACAAGGAAGCTTCTGAAGAGGATTTGAAACAGCGAGTAGACCAACTGGAGAAGATATTTTGAATTCAAGAACATACTTGTTTTCTAGTTTTACTTGAGGGACAAGTTATCTCGTAGGCTTTCTTAAACCATGTATGTTCTGACAGTATCACTCTCTAGCAGCTTTGCATTTTAACAGTACTTAAATGGTTCAACCTTATTTTCCTCAACAAAACTGCGATTGGCAAACATTAAGAACTTCTCGTGTTACATGGCATGGTGGGCATTAACATCCAATCAATTGGCGAATGCTCAAGATACGCGATGTAAGATCGTTAAAATTTACAGTCAAGGGTCTTGAGACAACGATAGGTCGGTTATTACTGAAAAGGCCAAAACAAGGATTATGAAGAAACTAGAGAAAGTCGAAATTCGGCATTTGAATAAGAGAAGGCTGAAAGCTAAATTCAATGACCAAGTTTCCTCTTTGCATTGCTATCTGCTCTCCAAGGTTTTTTTGTCTTAAATTTGTTTGGCTATTTATTTTTCATCTTCTTGTGTCTTCAATTAAAGATGAGAATACACACAAATTCTTGTGAATCTAGGACACAGTGCATTAAAAACAATTCAATCACCGACTAAATACCAATTGAGCCACGACAAAAGTAGTCAGACTACATTAGCATATTTGCATTAGAGACAAACAAGAAAAAATGGAAAAAAAAAAAAAAAAAAAGGTTTTAAGACTTGTGCTTCTTAAGATTCTCAATTTTGGTACTATCGTCCTCGAAAATATTTTCTTGACAATTTAATCTTGAATTTACACAATAATAACAACTAACTGTAATAGGTTTTTTTTTTTTTTTTAATTTTTAATTTTTGAGAAACTACTATAATAGTTAATGAGTTAAATTTCGGATTAAAATTAAAAACATAGTTTTATTAGCACTCATGCCCTCTGAATTTCTCTATCAATCTACTTTGACACTTTTGTATCTGGAAATTTTTTGTAAATTAGTGACATAATTTCTTTAAAATTTTGATCATCCTTTTTCACGATGTCACTGAACATCTCTAATTTAACGTTTTTTTTTTTTTTTTTTTTTTTTTTTATAAATCAAAGATTCTAGTAAACACTAATTTTACGAAAGTGAAAGAAAATAAATTGCAAAATTTTAAAATATCTAAAATAAATAACAATAAAGAAGCAAATAGATTATTCATTCAATAAATCCTATCTATTTCAAATATTTGAAAATCATGTTATTTTCTTCTTTCAGTTTCTTAATAACAAATGCTCTTTATTATTTTTTAAGCTGAATTGGTAACAATTTACTAATGGGTAATCCAATGTGGAAAAAAAGAATTAAATTCTTAATTTTAAATTTCAGTATTTACTTTTATATTTAGAAATTAAATAACGTGGGCTCCACTTAAAAATAAAGAATTGATTTTCTTGGTAAGATGGAACTTGTCTCTTATTTACAAAAATAAATTCATTTTCCTAAAAACAAAAGAAAATAATTAACTCTATACCAAATATATACTTAGTATTATTTAATTATTTTTTTCATTTAAGGATAAATTCATAATTACAATAATTATATTCCCAATTCTTCGAATTTTTTAGAAAGTAAATAGTACAATAGAAATTTTATTCTTCAAGTAAATAGATTTTTTTGTTAAATTAGTAAACACTTTAATATAATTTTAAAATTTAATTTTGTGTAATTAAAATTTTTTTTTAAGAAATCAATTTTTATTTTTAAAATTTCTGACAAGAAAAGGTGTCATAATTTAATTACTATTAATGATTAGAGTTATTAAATTATAAAAAAAGAAAAGAAAATACATTAGTGGTAAAAGAAACGGCACCGTTTGGGGTCGCAAACAAAATTTTCAGAAGATAAAAGAAGAAAAAAAAAAAAAATTCACCCCTCAAGAGAGTACAAGAGCACTGACTTTGGAGTTCGTGCCTTTCTCGCTCTCGCCCTTCTTCTTTCTCTCTTTCTCTTCGGCGCCGGCGATTCAACTCAGTGAGTCATGGGCGGCGAGTTGCGGTGCGAGATCGCCCAGAACGCGTACATAAAGCTTGTCCTCCACGCCTTCAAGCACAAGACCTCCGGCGTCAGTGGCGTCCTCATTGGCCGTGTCTCCCCCCAAAACGACGGTGTTGTGGAGATCACCGATTCCGTCCCTCTCTTCCACTCCCACCTCGGCCTCCTCCCCCAGCTCGAGATCTCCCTCATCCTGGTACACGCCCAAGATCTAACCTTTGTGTGTGTGTACACATATACATATATATATATGTATGTGTGTGTATATATGTATGTATTTATGTTTATATATGTTATAGATGTGTTAGATGCTTGTTTCTTCACAATTCGTATGATTACTGGCGAAATTTCTGGTGAAGTGAGTAAATTTCGTGTTTTTGGGGCTTAATTTTTTTTTTTTTCTCCCCTTCAGTTTAATTTTGCTTCGATTGAACTGACCTGTACAAACATTAATATAAATATACAGATATGTGTGTATCTATACACACACCAAGAACTGTTTCATAATAGATGTTTATTTCTGTAAAATTCGTTGAATTATGGGGAAAATTTCTCACAAAGTTCTGTTTTCCAATCTTAATTATAATACACATACACAGAGAGAGAGAGAGAGAGAGAGAGAGAGAGAGAGAGAGAGAGAGAGAGCATCATCATTCAGTAAATAAGTATCTAATGATGCTCTCTCTCTCTCTCTCTCTCTCTCTCTCTTCATACATAAATATATGTGTGTGTGTGTGTGTGTGTGTGTGTGTGTGTGTGTGTACTTTACAATTGTTTTGGTTGAATTTGAACTCATCAATTGGATCAGATAGAGGAGTACTATGCAGACAAAGGGGTGAACATTGTGGGCTATTTTCATGCCAATGAGAGATTTGATGATTATGTGCTTGTTGGTGTGGCCAAGAATATTGGCGATCACATATCTCGTTACTTTCCTCAAGCGGCTATTCTTTTGGTACGTACTTTAATTTGAATTCTTGTGACGCGATTTTGTGTGGTTTTTTGTGGGAATTGAGATAATTTATTATAAACTTATTTTTTCTCTTGATAATTTTGTAGTTAGATAACAAAAAGCTTGCAGCTTTGGAAAAGTCTAAGGATCGGAGCCCTGTTATGCAGGTTAGAGATCATTTTCGTTATTATTCTTGATGAGAGATTAAGTACAGAATTTTGAAGTTGGTTATCTTTTGTAATCAGGTTAAGGGTATTGTTAGCTTTGGAGTATGGAATTTAACTTTGATGTGGTTTCTAGTCTAGCTTTCAAAGGTGAAAAGAATTTTTCTTGTGCTCTGAAATGGCATGTGTGAGATTGAGTATGCTTTTATAAGTTATTTATCTTTAGGCTCAAGATCAAGTGAACATGAACTGGTATTTGGTAATGCCCACGGAATGCGGATAATTCACATGGTTTTTGGTGTTTTTAGTACAAAAATAATAAAAATCATAAGTGGTGCCCAGCACCACATCCCATACAAAGTCAGTCTCATATGCCTGGGGGACGACCCATGTGAGTTTTGGAGACGGGCATCAGTTTGTCCAATATGAGTATGCTTGAGTTTTCAACTGCTTTATCTTTATACTGTAATTTTCTCTCAATGTAAATGCTTATTATTGGTGATTAAGACTGTTACCCTGTGAATGATGTATTGTCATGACTCATGTACAATTTCTCCATAACATGTTCCAATTTCTCCTTTAATTCTAATAGAACCTTTCATTTCGTGTTTTTTTTTTTTTTTTCCTCCCGAAAACCAGCTTTACACAAAGGATGCATCCAAAAACTGGAAGCTAGCTGGATCAGATGCAGGGTACCATCTGACCACTAAGGAGCCGTTAGCAGATGAGGTTCTGTTGGATTATATTTCAACTGAAAAATGGCAAGATGTTGTCGATTTTGATGACCACCTTGATGACATTAGCAAGTGAGTTTTACATATGCTGCAATCTTCAATTTCTTGTTTTTCGTCCGATTCTTCATGTTTTCACTTCTTTGAATTGATAGTTGAAAGTTGAAAGTTGAACCTTCACAAAACTAATTATTTTATTTTATTTTATTTTATTTTTTTAAAACCTTTTGGATTGCAGAGACTGGCTGAACCCCGAACTCTTCAAATAAATTGGTCTTCTTTTTGGCAATTGTACTTGTTGGCATTCATGCTTAGTTGTTCATGCTGGATTTTAGATGACAAGGCTCGACTAATTAGAGAATCAGGATCACTCTCATGAGGAAATATTTTCCATGTTAAATCAACTTTTCAGTTATCTACAGTTGAACTTGTTTGTGAAAACTATGGGTGTCTTATTCATGAAGGCATTTGGGGCCAAGTTTATAGTTGTTGAATTGAAAGCAAGCTCATTCATTTTTCGGTTTTATTTGTATCAGTGTTATTGTTATTAGTTTTCTAGATTAAATCTTAATTGAAGCGGGTAAGTAATTGGAGTATGGTTGTCAAAAGAAGGTTTATACTCGCGACGTCAATAAGCCGTTTCAAAAGGTTTTTGATTATTTTTCTTATTTTTTTTTCCTGACATAATGGGATTGAAAGATGCAGAGAACTTTTATTTGTAAAATACAAATAACAACAAAAATTACTATGACCAAAACCTCAATGGGTCTCACATTGAAGATTCCAAAAGGTAGAACATGATCTGTTTATTCTTGCACTCTGGCTACATATTAGGGGAACAAGAGATTATCATATAATAGATAAGATACTGGTGGCAGACCTGATACATAGTCCTTTTCATGCACCTTCTTGTAGAGTGGAAAACCAGACAAACACAAGAAGATTAGCAAACAATTATGCAACTGATTATTTTTGTCCCAGAACATGACAAGAAAAAAGCAGGGTTTCAGTTACAAAGATATTACCTTTATTTTAGAGACTTTTTCAGAAGGCACCTTTTTCCTCTGCTTTTTAGTTTCTTCTCCTGCTCCTGCTTCGTAAGGGAGCGATTGAGATATGTCGCCGTTCTCTTCCAAGCCTTTTCATAAACCAATGATCACCACTTCTACTGAAAAGCACCATGTATTCCATAGATATCCCGATCACCACTCCACTTCCATATCCCATCATCACCACCTTCCTATCAAACATGCCTTCATTGTGCTCTCCGCCATCCCCTTGATTGGGTTGCGCCTCTCAGTTGCCACATAAATTAGACAAAGGAAATCCGCACAATCCTGGGTTTCCACTGTATGAGTCATTGTTGAATGTGTTGAATTGCCGTCCACTAGGTATTGGCCCCACCAATTTGTTGTGAGAAAGGTTCAAGAATGCGAGCCATTGTATGTCGACCAACTGATCAGGAATCCTCCCAACAAGCTCATTAGAAGAGAAATCTAACCATTCAAGATTAGTCAAATTTCCCAATGAGGATGGTATAGTACCTTGCAACTTATTGTGAGAAAGGTTGAGACCCTTGAGTGATTCTAGCCTTCCAATCGATTGCGGAATCTCGCCCGTGAAATTATTACTTGAGAAATCAATGGTTGTCAGAGTAGTTAGGATGTACACCAGCTCATCCAAACCTTTCATAGACACCACTGTTATATATAAGTAATCAGAAATGAAAGTCTCTGCCATATACTCCATTTGGACTTTCTCTATATCCATCATCATGGCTGTGAAATTGTCAATATATCTGATTGGAAATGCACCCCTGAACTCATTGTGGGAAATATCCAGGATTCTTAATTGACAAAAGGGAGATCTGGTTTTAGGATTCCTAATGGAACCATTAAACTTGTTAGCTCTCAGAACTAGAACTTGTAGTTTCGGAAGAGATTCTAGCCAGTCAGGGAACGTGTCTCTTAGCCGGTTGTTTCCAACATCTAGAACTTCAAGATTTTTGCAATTCACCAAAGATCTTGATAGCCGTCCTTCCAGCTCATTCCCATTCAAATTAATATACTTCAAACTGTTGCCCTCTACGAATGTTGCAGGTACGGGGCCGTGTAGTTTGTTCATTCGCAAATTAACAACCATGAGACTTGTATTGAAATCTCCAAGGCATTGAGGAATAATTCCACTCAAGTTGTTATGAGATAAATCGACAATCTCAAGGTTTGTCATGTTGCAAATAGAAGTTGGGATATCTCCTGAGAACTGATTTTTCGAGGCATCAAAGTAGACTAAACCAGATGCGGATGGAATTGATAGAGGTCCTGAAAAAAAGTTGGAACAAAGGTCTAGAATTAGCAAGTTGGAAGTGGCTCTATTTGGGTTAAATAGTTGTGGGAAAGATCTAAATGAAAAATCAAATCCTTGCTGACTTCCCATAACAAATTAGGAACACTTCACGGTATTTGGTTAAATGAAAGGTTTAGATTGAATAAATGTTTTGAATATATGAGGAAGTGTGGGAACTCACTTATTTTGCATGATGATAAACCCAAAATCAAGGGGCTATCAAATGTATAATTTATGGAGTTGTTAAAATTGAATAATAGATTGTTTTTTAAAGATAAATGGTCTTTGATAAAAGTGTGGCTTATTTCTCCAACTTCCTAAATATTATATAAAATATTTGCAATATTATATGTAGATAAGTCCAGAAGCAATCGAATGTAGAATAACTAATAATAATCGAATGTAATGGCGGGTAGATGAGAAAGTTCTAGAGTGAAAAATTGTAACCACATTTGAAGTCAGTTACACTTGTTTGTATGATTTACACAACTATAAATAGGCTTTGTATGCTGTCGTAAAGGTATAGCTGAAAACAAGCTTGTGTATACGGTTCTGTTTGGATCACGTGTTCATTTTTAAAAAGAAAATTTTTCTTGTTTTAAATGAAAAAATCTTTTTATTTTAAAAATAAAATAGTATTTGAATGTGTAAAAATTTTCATTTAGAAAATAAAAAATATAATATTTAAATGTGTAAAAATTTTCATTTAAAAAATAAAAAGTTATTTGAAATGAGAAAAAATAGTTTTTAAAATTTATGAAAAGATTTCAAAAAAATTTCTTTTCTTTTTTTAAAAAGATACTATACAAAATAAATTTTAAAATGTGATAATTTTTATTTTTTAAAATAAAAACTAATAGAAAAAAGTTTTTTTTAATTGAAAAAATAATGAAAAAAGTTATGGTAATTACTTTTCTGTAAAAAAATTTTCAATTTCAAAAATTAGAGATACACAAGGTAGAGCTTTTGCATATATTTACGACTCCACTTTCTGGCAAAAGTCAAGTATTTTGCCTTGTCCCATCTACTTACCCATTGTAGCCTACTTTGTCATCATAACCTATTACATCTACCATTAGGATCTGAAGTATGAAACACTATCAAAGGTATAATTTATGAAGTTGTTAAAATTAAATGACAGATTATTTAAAGAAAGATAAATAATCTCTGATAAAAGTATTGTTTATTTCTCCAACTTTCTAACATATTTTATAAGATATTTGCTATTTGCAATATTATATGTAGAAAAGTCTAGATGCAAACAAATCTAGAATAACTAATAATAATCACATGTAATGACCGGTTAAATGAGAAAGTTTTTGAGTAAAAAATTGTTACCACATATGAAGTGGGTTACTACTTGTTTCTATGACTTACACAACTATAAATAGGCTTTGTTTGTTGTTAAACAAGCTTAGGTACTGAAGCTTATTCACGTTCCACTTTCTTCCAAAAGTCAAGTATTTTGTCCTGTCCCCTCAACTTACCCATTATAGCCTACTTTGTCATCATAACATATTACATCTAACTATCGGGCTTTAAAGTCTAAAGCACTGTCTGCCTTTCAAACCAAAAACCCATACCTCTAATATCTATTTACTATCAATATAATTACCCAGACACAACCTATACCTATTCACATACAAAAATAACCATCACTCTCTGTCTTTTTAAACTTTGAAAGCTTTTCAAACTCCACAGTACCTGTAAGATTATTTGATGAAAGATCCAAAAGCTGGAGTTCGGCCCGATGGAATATTGATCTTGGAATGATGCCACACAGTTTATTTTCTCTCAATGAGAGGCGCTGCAGCGAGGTGCTCTTGAACTCTCCAATCTCACCAGTAAAAAGGTTATTGTCGAGGTATAAATACTCCAAATATGGCTGTTCATATATCCATGAAGGTATTGTACCGTTTAGTAAGTTACCTTCCAACCACAGACGGGTTAAATTTGAAGGAGCGCTTCCCACTAGATACTTTGAAGAGCCATCTGGAGGGGATTTCTGTGAGAAATTGCTGTAGACTTCAGGAAGTTGGCCTGAGAAATTGTTGGATGAAAGATCGAAGGTTCTGAGTCGTTGAAGGTTTAAAAAGGAGCAAGGAATCTGGCCATTAAGATGGTTATGGAATAAGGAAAGTTCCTCAAGTTTAAGCATCTGGAACATGTTCTCCCGCAACTCCCCGTGCAAGTTAGAAGAGTCGAGAGAAAGAGATGTTAAAGAAGAAGACAAGTTTGTTAAAGAGAGAGGTGACACGGAAGACATGTCAATATTGAAAAAGTGGAGTTCTGTTAGGCTGGTTAAGTTTTTAGCGAGGGCTTTGAAGGTATCCTCCTCTATTGTGAGCTGGTCAAGATAATCTCCATAGAGTGTCAGGCTGACCAATTTGGAGAGATGAGAGATTTCCAAAGGCACATGGCCACTGAAGTTTGAGAAGGACAGGTCAAGATCGGTCAAGTTCTTGAACTGGCCGAACTTGGGTAAAACAGGGGAGCCTTCAAAGTTAATCTCCGTAAGAACTAGGCTTTGAAGATGGCGGAGGAAGAAGAGGTTGCTGTTGGAACTAATAGCGCTCTTAAGAGTATAGTTGCCAAAGAGTTCAAGGCCGATCACATGCCCTGTGACTTCGTCACAGGTGATTCCACCCCATGTGCAACAATTTGTGCTCTCATCCCATGGTGTTGGACCAACACAGGCATCAAACAAGGAAGTAGGTGAGAAAGAGCCCTTGAATTGGAGAAGAGCGGAGCTCTCATCGGGATGGCATTGAGGCTCATCAGAAGCAGATGAACAACAAACTCGAGAATTGAAGATCAAGAAGAAGATTACACAGAGAGGAGATAATGACAAGCACCTCATCATCTCTTGTTTGTTATTAAGTAATATTTTAGTTAGATGATTAGAGCCTGGTGCCATACTTATATACATGTCTATCAAATGAGAGCAAGTCTTTCACAAGGGCACAAAGTCATCTCAAGAATTCCAATGAAAAAGATTTCCAATCAAAACACAAAATTTCCAAAGGTCCTCTGCCCCACGAGATGTTTACATATCTAATAGAATATTAATTTCCACTGGACCAAAGAATAAAGATGCTTTATCATGTGCATAAAGAAGCTTTCTTTACTGGACCAATAAATACTCAAGTTTTGCCTCAAATTCGATGCACGTTAGTTAAATTAGCCGTACTCCAATTGTAGTTTTTTATATTTTCTTTTGGGGGGTTTTTTTTTTCAATTAAAAGTAAATCAATTTTACTATTTATAGATCCGATCTCAATTTTCATGTCTTTCTTATTTTAAGTCGAGATAACCTTTTTTATTTTTTATTTTTTATTTTTTATTTACATAAAATGATAAGACGAATGAAATAAGATCCATAATTGTTATTTTTTTCCTTGAAAAAGTATTTTTAACTCTAAACTATGTACTTTTAACCAACATATATTTCTCAAACTCAATTTATTTCCAATTAAAATATTTCCGAAACACTCACTCCAATTATCACCCCAAATGGCTATTATATTCGTTGTCGTGAAGTTTGATTGTGATTGATGGACATATCTTATTTTCGCAGTAGGAGCCTTAGAAAATACACTATTGATAGGACATCACTCTTCTACCATCAAATATGTATCAAAAGCTAATGGTAATGAGATGTTTCTGAGTTATATTTTGGTTTTGGTGCTGATCAGCACCTTCAGATTGTGAATTCTAGTATCTCCATCTTGTGATGACCCAGAGTATTGCAAGAGCATTTTCGTCAACAAAAATCAACTTATTTTCATTAAAAAAAAATTATGGATTTTTTAAATTTGAGTTTTAAAAATAGAAAAGAGGGAAAAATTTTTGAATTTGAATTAAGATCATGAAATATATAACCTACTTTTGGATTAAAAAAATTAAAAAGAAAAAAATTTAGGATGTCCTGTAAAAACAGAGTCTACATACATTGAAAATGGGGTGGAAAGCCTTAAAAAAAAAAAAAAAAGTGGGGTGGAAAATTGCTACACGCTTTTATTGACTTGTGTCTTCTCCAGTCAAGCAAATATATTATTTTGAAAAAGGAAGGTTCCAAATAAACTGTTGGTTTTGATTTCCCAGAAACGTTTAGTACCGCAGTCAAGCCACTATACCATAGAACTATTCTTAATTACTTAACAAATATTTGATGGTCATAAATATAGTTATGTTCTCATGTTGTTGTATGATTTTCATATAAATATATATAATTATGGATTTTTTGAATTTGAATTTTTTGAAAATAGAAGAGTTCAAAAAAAAAAAAAAAAAGACACGTGGATTGAGATCGTGAAATATATATATTACTTTTGGATTAAAAAAAATTAAGAAGAAAAACATCGGAAGTCCCCTAAAAACAGAATCTCCATACATTGAAAAGTGGGGAGGAAAGCCTTAAAAAAAAAAGAAAAAAGAAAAAAGTGGGGTGGAAAATTGCTACACGCATTCATTGATTGGGGACCAGTCAAGCAAATATATTATTTTGAAAAAGGAAAGGTTCCAAGACTTTTTTTCCATTCCAACCATATCGTGTTTCCCGTGACTTAAACTTTGGGTCGAAGACATTGGACTTTTCTTTTCTTTTTTTTTTTTTTTGGTTGGCGTTTGTATCCTTTTTTAACTTGTCATTTATCCAATTTTTAGATCCATAATAAAATAATGAATGAACTTGATCTATTTTTTAAAAAAAAAATAAAACAAGAAGAACAAACTACATGTAACATGAAAATTGAATTCACAAAAACAAAAAAAAAAAAAAAAAAAATCAAAACTTACTGAATTTTTATGAATGACCTTGAATGTTATGCTCGATCTCATGTTGGTTTCTAAATTTTAGTTTCAAATAGTGTACTACCCGAAATGATATATTGTTATGCAAATGTGCCGTTAGTTAATAATATGTGAAAAATTAGATGAAAAATTAGCATGTTTCGTTCAATGTTGCGGCGCTTTGTTTACTAATGCTGAAGTGGCCTTCTACTTTAGTTTCCCTTTCTCTATCTTTCTTCTTTCCTTTCCCTTCAACCCTTTGTAAACGACGTCGTCTTCATTAATGTTCTGAAATATGTTGTATTCAGACGTTGTCCCCACGGCTACCAAACGACATGTCGTTTCTTTTTTCAAATTGCTAGTTTGTTCCAGTCGTTTATTAATCTATTTGCATGTTTCGTTCAATGTTGAGTTTAGGACCAGCTGCTATTGTTAGTAAAATGAGACTTGAAAGCATCTGTGAAGGCAGATTCTATTGAAAACTGTCTCTCTCTCTCTCTCTCTGTCTTAAAATGGTCGTAATTGATTAAACCGTAGTCACATTTTTTGTAGTCTTAATCATGATTATTCTTAATTGACATTCCTCTTAATTTACCGCTCTTGAATTAGTGCGGTAAGCTTTTGGAAGGTGGGCACGGGTGTGGAATAAACTTGCTGGTATTCTCAGCAAAAAAATAATATATATATATATGACGCAAAAAAAGTACCACTTAGCTACGTGCACCAAAGATTGGGGTGGAAAAACGCAAAACGCTTTCATTGACTGGTGCCTTCCCCAGTCAAGCAAATATATCATTTTGTCAAAGAAAGACTCCAAAACTTTTTTACTTTTCCATACCAACTGGATCGTATTTGATATTCCTTCAACCATATTGGAATTCTTTTAGCTTTATGGTTTTTTAATTTTAACCAGTGTATTACAGCAAGACCTGTTGATATATCTTTCATTTCTCCTTTTTTCAATGTCTTTATTTTCTAAGTTTATATGCGCTTTTATAAGAGTAGACTCACTTAATTGATTAGAATAAAATTTATTTTTTTCTACTTCCGATGACTTAGATTTTGGGTTGGACATTGGATTTTTTTTTTTTCTTTCCATATTGTCTCCTCGTCTAATTACTTATCTAGGTCCATAAAAAAATAATTAACTTGACCCATATTAAAAAAAATCTAAAGATAGAAAATAAAGGAAATGGACAAACTACATGTAACCTAATGTAGAATCCGTAAAATTAACATCAAAACTTACTGGGTTGTTTTCACAAATTATCTCGAATTATATATCCACTCTCATATTTGTCCTTAAGTTTTAGTTTTAAATCATAACATCCCGAACTTTTATATTGGTGCGCAAATGGTCCATTCTTCAATAATATGTTGAAAATTAGACAAAAAAAAGTTTCAAATGAGGGTGATTTAAAGGTTACTCTTTGTTTTAGAATCATTTTTCTAGACAAATAAAAATAAGATTCTTTTCAAAAAAAAAAAAAAAAAAAAGACATTTTGAATATAATTACCACTTACATGGAAGTAGTACTTGGTGGTGGTTTGGTCCCAGGGGGTAGCTCCCTCCTGTTTCAATGGACTCCTTTACTTTTATACTCCAATCACACATTTCTTTTTCAAATAAGCTCATAATTTTTCCCATTTGAAAATTTGATATTAATAAATTTATTTAAATTATTTTTAAAAGTTCCAATCATATCCCAAGATCTGATTTCTAAATTATTTCAAACTTAAAATTCTAAATAAACAAAAAAGTCAATTACACAGTATAAGCTCGTAGTTTGGACTTTTCAAAGTTAGTTAAATTAGATTATAAAGTTTACGTAGAAAGAAAAGAAAATTTTAAAGTCGGATAAGTTTTTATTTTAATTTTTATTTTTTTACATAAAATGATAAGACGAATGAAATAAGATCTATAATTATTCTTTTTTTCTTTGAATTTTTTTTTAAGTTTTAACAGTTTTTAACTTTGAACTCTTTACTTTTAACCAAACATATATTTCTCAAACTCAACTTATTTCCGATCAAAATATTTCTAAAACGATACTCACTCCAATTATCACCCCAAATGGGCTATTATATTTGTCATCATGAAATTTGATTGTGATTGATGGACGTATCTTATTTCCATAGTAGGATCCTTAGAAAAAACACTATTGATAGGACGTTGCTCTTCTACCATCAAACATGTATCAAAAGCTAATGATAATGAGATGTTTCTGAGTTAAATTTTGGTTTTGGCACTGATCAGCACCTTCAGATTTGTGAATTATAATATCTCCATCTTGTGACGACTAAGAGTATTGTAAGAGTATTTTCTTCTACAAGAATCATTTTATTTCAACTAAATTTAAATTTTTTAAAAATAGAAGAGTTCAAAAAAAAAAAAAAAAAAAAGAAGAAAAGATGTGAACATGAATTGAGATCGTGAAAAATGCATACTTACTTTTGGATTAAAAAAAATTAAGAAGAAAAACATTTAGGAAGTCCCTAAAAACAGAATCTCCATACATTGAAAAGTGGGGAGGAAAGCCTTTGAAAAAAAAAAAAAAAAAGTGGGTGGAAAATTACTACACGCATGGACCAGTCAAGCAAACATATTATTTTGAAAAAGAAAAGGTTCGAAAACTTTTTTTATTTTTCCATGCCAACCGTATCGTGTTTCCCGTGACTTAAACTCTGGGTTGGAGACATTGGACTTTTTTTTTTTTTTTTTTTTGACGTTTATGTCCTCTTTTAATTTGTCATTTATCCAACTTTTAAGTCTATAATAAAATAATGAATGAACTTGATCCATTTTTTAAAAAATAAAACAAGAAGAACAAACTACATATAACTTGAAAATTAAATTCACAAAAAAAAAAAAAAATCAAAGCTTACTGAATTTTTACGAATAACCTTGAATGTAATACTCGATCTCATGTTGGTTTGTAAATTTTTGTTTCAAATAGTGTACTACCCCAAATGATATATTGTTATGTAAATGTGTCGTTAGTCAATAATATGTGGAAAATTAGATGAAAAAGTGTTTATTTCAAAATCATTTTTCTAATCAATCCAATTTTCACCCAAAATGGGCATAACACTGGTCATGATGAAATTTGATTCGGATTGATGGATTGTTTATTTCAGATTGTGAATTCTAATATCTCCATCATGTGATGACCTAGAACATTGCAAGAGTATTTTCGACTATAAAAATTATCTTATTTTGATTTAAAAAAAAAGAAAATTATAAATTTTTAAATTTGAGTTTTTGAAAATAAAAAAAGGAAAAAATGTGAATTTGAATTGAGATAGTGATATATATAACTTACTTTTGGATAAAAAAAATTAAAAAGAAAAAAATTTAGGACGTCCTGTAAAAACAGAATCTACATATATTGAAAATGGGGTGGAAAGCCTTTCAAAAATGAATGAATAAATAAATAAATAAGTGGGTTGGAAAATTGCTATACGCTTTCATTGACTGGTGTCTTCCCCAGTCAAGCAAATAAATTATTTTGAATAAAAAAAAGGTTCCAAAACTTTTTTTTATTTATTTTTTCCTTGCCAACCTTATCATGTTTGATACCGTCATTTTTTTTTTTTTGGCTTTATGCTTTTTTTTTTTTGTTTATTTTTTAAAATTTTAACTAGTGTATTATGGCAAGATCGATTGGTTGCCTTTCATTTCTCCATTTTCTAAGTTTATAAACATTTTTATAAGAATAGACTCGCTTAGTTGATTAGAATAAAATTCAGTTCTTACCTAAAAGTTCCTTATTGTTTCCCATGACTTAAACTTTGGGTTGGTACATTGGACTTTTCTTTTTTTTTTTTTCTTTTTAACATACGCGTTCTCTTCTAACTTGTCATTTATCCAATTTTTAGGTCCATGACAAAAAAATGAATGAACTTGACCCATTTTTTAAAAATAAAACAAGAAAAACAAACTACATGTAACTTGAAAAGTGAATTCATAAAAAAAAAAAAAAAATCAAAATCAAAATTTACTGAATTTTTACGAATGACCTTAAATGTTATACCTGATCTTATGTTAGTTTCTAAATTTTAGTTTCAAATATCATACTACCCCAAATGTTATATTGTTACATTGTTACACAAATGTAATATGTTGAAAATAAGATGAAAAAGTGTTAATTTCAAAGTCATTTTTTTTACATTCATTTTTTTGTCATACAAGTAATAGGGGGTTTATGAATAAAGAAACATTTAGAAAAATAATTACAACTTGTAGCAGTGGATCATCATACGCGCAGTAGATGGCGGTCAGTGGTGGAGCCCCGTTGATCCCAGGAGGGCAGCTAATAATGGGCTGATTTACGTTTATACCCCAATCACAAAGATTTTTTCCAATAAATTCATAATTTGTTCGCTTAAAATTTTGAAATTACAAAATTTACTTAGATAGTTTTTGTAATTAATTTCCAATATATTCCAAGATTTAACTTCTAAATATATGCTATCAAAATTTTTTTTTCATGTTTAGATTCTAGCTTTATGGCTTGAATAACATAAAGAGTGTGTTACAATACAACCGGCTGCTACTAGGACCGGTGACAAGTTCTGTAGTAGAGCGTAGAGGTTTGAGTCCTTTTCAAGATATATCGAAAACGTCATTAAATTGGAATAAGTTCAACAGCGGATCATGATATGATCTTTGTGATCTGCTCTATCTAATGAATGAGGCCTTTTTTTTCCCTCCATATTCCAAGTATGTCTCATTAACAATCCCAATACTTCCCCATGACTTAAAATTTTGGGTTGGAACATTGCATTATTCAACATATTGTCTCCTTATCTTTTACATCTCTACCAACGTTAGGTCCATGAGAAAACAATGAACTTGACCTTTATCATTTTTTAATAATAATGGTATTGTTACTAATTAAAAGGATCGGTAGCCAAAGATTTTAAGTAAACTGTTGGTTTTGATTTTCCAAAGACGTTACGTACCGCAGTCAAGCCAGTGTACGATAGAACTATTCTTAATTACTTATCAAATATTAATTACTTAACAAATATTTGATGTTCATATATATAGTTATGATCTCATGTTGTTGTATGATTTTCATATGTGTGTGTGTGTGTGTGTCTAGATGTGTGTGTGTGCGTGTTAAAAGTTTGTGAGAGTTTGAGATGCAGGAGCATTACTTAATGTCGTTTGAGTCTTTATATGGGTAGTTTATTATTATTATTTTTTGAATAAAATTTATATGGGTAGTTTAGTTCCATTCAATTTTACAAAACGACCTGTCGTTTGTTTGTCCAAATTGTTACTGTTTTGTAGTCGTTTGTTAATCTACTAGCATGTTTCATTCAATGTTGAGTTTAGGTTCAGCAGCTATTGTTAGTAAAATGAGACTTGAAAGCATCTGTGAAGGTTCTATTGAAAACTCTCTCTCTCTCTCTCTCTTAAAATGGTCGTAATTGATTACATCATAGTCACATTTTTTTGTAGTGTTAATCATGATTATTCTTAATTGACATTCCTCTTAATTTACCGCTCTTGAATTAGTGGAGTAAGCTTTTGGATGGTGGGCACGGGTGTGGAATAAACTTGCTAGTATTCTCAGCAAAAAGTCAAAAGAAAAAAAAAAAAATATATATATATATATATATTTATGTATAAATTTAAAAAAAAAAAAAAAAAAAATTTTGCTTGTAAGTACTATGTACTTTGTTATGGTAGTTGTCTACTCTTATCATGTAATACCCGATTCACTTAGAGCTACTAGCTCATTTAATTTGGAAAAAAAAATGATAATTAGTAGGGATTGATGACTTCATTTAATTTTTAAGATGTAGAATGAGTTGTTAGATTTTTATAGGACTTTTTGATAATTATGCTACATGTAGTATTTAAGGCCACCTCATTTTAGCTAGCTAGTAAATAGCTTTGCTGATGTTATTCTTTATGGGACTTCTAATGCTTGAGTTAAAGGAGGATGAGACAACTGGCTTGCTTATGTGGTTGCCATCCAAGTGCTTGCCCTCAACTTGTGATCCTATGTAAATGTAGATTTTGAAGCCAATTTCTAAGTATGCATCAGAATAAGAAAAAGTGTGAAGAAGAAATAAAAGAGAAAAAAAGTAGAGAGAGATGGAAATATTAGAGGCAACGAGAGAGGAAATATTAGAGGTAACTAATTGATATAAGTATATGTTACATTGCATCAGTTGAACAATATTATGTTTTGAAATATATTTTCAATTTTGTTATTGTTATTTTTATCATGTTTTGAAGAGGTTCAAATAAATTATTTTTATGTATGATGTGAAATCTCATGCTTATTAGAATCAACCCAGATAAAGATTAATTAATGGTCAAATCCTTGAGGAAAAGAGTTCCAAGAGGGCCGTACAGAAAAAAAAAAAAAAAAAAAAAAAAAAAGGTTCTAATGGTACGAGATTAGCATCACACTAAAGGGTCCTATGCTAAAGTTAAAGAGAAGTATTTTAATGTAGAAAACTTATATGGTATACTTGCTGAGTTTTTTTCTCATATAGTTATGCAGTTTGTAGGTCAATAAGATTAAGAGTTTGACTGATCCAGTGATTTCAGAGTCTCATGATAAAATTAGATATTTGATTTATTTTTTTTAAATATGAGGTTTTTAATTAGCTAATGTTCTTTTCAAGCTGCTAGTTCGGGATGGGCATTACACATTGTTTATGGAAGAAGGTAAAATTAAAAAAATAAGAGTCATGAAACCTTCCTGTACAAAACTATACGATACAAGCCAAAATAAATAAGTGTTCGAACCTCTACTGTGTATGTCTCGTTACAGAGTTTGCTACATTTTTCTTATAGCTTTGTCGTTTTTTTGCTTTGATAAATATTCTTTCGTTTTAATGGGTTTTTACGCACTGCTGACAAAACGAACTGCTGACTGTTGTCGCTTCTTGTTGATGTCATTTATACGTCTATCTCCTCTAATTTTTTGACAATTTAAGTAATTTAATATCTTTGTAATTTCCTAGTTAATGTCGTGTTCATATTCGCGCCGTTTTGAGGATACTTGATGTCGTTTTATGTTTTTTTGTCCTTTTTCCTTTCTGATTAAATTCACAGATCTTGATCATGTCGTTTTGGACTCTGTTCCCTTTTTATGTCGATTGTGTGTTTTAAAGTATCTCGATTCACGAGTGTCTTTTTTTGCAAGGTCATTTATGCTTTTTAGAGGTCATTGTAGTTAAATAATTGTCGTTTTTTTAGTATTTTTCAAATTGTTGTCGTTTTCCGCTTAATGTCGTTTCTAGTTCTATGAGTGTGTGATTTGTTGTTGTCGTTGTTGTTGTTGTTTATTTATTTATTTAAATGATAGTGTGTTTTTTGAGTTGTGTGGGTAACCTCTCCCTGGTAGTTTTGGGCTGTTAGAAATCTAATATGTCAAGACATTCGATGTACATGTTAATATCATTGCTATATTAATTACATTAAATTATAAAATATAGCATATTTGGTATCTATACTTTAATGTATGATATAATTTTTAATATTCATCTTTTATCATCATCATCAAGCTTTTAAATTTGTAAATCTAAAGTTTAGATTTAATTAGTTAAAAATGAAAATGTTATAATGATTAAATGAAAAAGGTTGAGATACTAAAACAATCAAATGTTGAATTTTATAACATTGGTTTTTCTTTGTGAAAACTTGTCATCAAATTTAGCATATAATAAATTTAACATTAAAAATAACACTTTACTGAGAGCATTCTTTTAATTAAATGTCAAAATTTAATATTAGCACCATCCGGGTTTTATTCTTATTTTTATTTTTTATTTTTAATTATGACGAAGTATTTGTTTTAAAATGATGTTGACATGTTTTGGCATCAAAGGAAAAAACAAAAGGGAGTAGACCATTGAACGCACAGTACAAAATAAATAATTTAAAAATCAAGTTTGAAAAATGGATAACATAAGTAGTGTTTTGATATCATACAAGCTCGGTCTTTTTTTTTTTTTTTTTTTGCCCTCTCAGAATAACTTGGTTTCCATTGTTGAAGGGCGTAATAAAGAAAGGACTTGATAGTTGTTGAAATATTACAATGTTTATGATTTTCATTTTTTTCAGCATTTTGAATAACATTTTGGAACATAACTTACGTTATGTATGATAATAAACTCACAAAGGCAAATTAAATAAAAATAATAATATTTCATATACAACCTTCAAACACAACATATTTATAATTAAAAAAAGAGTAAGATTCCACAACAACCATCTAAATCGATTTTATACTAAACGAGTTGATCTTAAGAGTGAAAAAAAAGTGCCCTCATAAATAATAATATTCCACAACAACCATCAAAGTGACTTTGTAGCTTTCCATGCATGCTGTTGTCTTCACTAAGCGATATCTTCTAATCTTTCTATTTTATTGGTGGAAGTCGGATTTATTTTTTATTTTTTGTTTATATACAATAGAAGCAATAATAAAATGACAAAAATGATATTTTTTTCTTAGAAAAAAAATATTAGCATCCAAATAAAAAATAATTAGTTTGGAATTCTTCGTCGTTGTGGGAGTGCAGTTCTTCTAATAAATTAGAGAATTTTATGATTAGGTAAAAAGAATTATTCCTTTTCGTTAACAAATTAGATAATGTGCCGTAGCGTACCCAAAAAAAAAAAAAAAAAAAAAAACCACATAGCTACAGTGTAGCTTTGGATTGTCAATGTCAAAACCAAAAAAGTATGTGAAGTTAATAGATAAATAATTTTACAGGTGGAGTATTTTTTTCTGTACCCTAAAAACATAACCTACATATATACATTAAAGATTAGGGTCGAAAAATGCAAAACGCTTTCATTGACTGGTGTGTTCCCCAATCAAGCAAATATATCATTTTGTCAAAAGAAGGATTCCAAAACTTTTTTGTTTTTCCATACCAACCATATCGTATTTGATATGCCTTCAACCATAATGGAATTTTTTTAGCTTTATGGTTTTTTTAGTTTTAACAAGTGTATTACGGCAAAACCTGTTGGTCGCCTTTCATTTCTCCATTTTCCAAGTATAAGTCTTCATTTTCTAAGTTTATGGACGCTTTTGTAAAAATAGACTCGCTTGTTTGATTTTTAAAAAATTTGGTTTTTACCTTAAACAAATCCTTATTATTTCCCATGACTTAAATTTTGGGTTGGAAAATTGGATTTCTCTGCGTATTGTCTGCTCTTGTAACTTTTCTAGGTCCATCAATAAATAGTTAACTTGGCCTATTTTTAAAAAACTTAAAAATAAGAAATAAAGAAAACAAACAAACTACGTGTAACCTAAAGTCGAATCCGTAAAAAAAAAAAAAAAAAAACATCAAAACTTACTGGGTTATTTTCACAAATTATCTCCAATGATATACCCAATCTCATATTTGTCCTTAAGTTTTAGTGTTATCCCAAACTTTTATATTGGTACACAAAATGACTCATTTGTCAATAATACATCGAAAATTAGTGGAAAAAACTTTACATCAGGGTGATTTAGAGAATATTCTTTGTTTTAGAATAATTTTTTCAGACAAATAAAAAAGGATTCCTTAAGATTAAAAAACATTTTGAAAATAATTATCACTTATAGGGGAAGAACTCTTTCCATGCCAACAATGGTGCTTGGTGGTGGTCAGTGGCGGAGTCACATTGGTCCCGGGGGTATTTTCCCCCTCCCCCAATGGACTCCTTTACTTTTATACCCCAATCACAAATTTTTACTCAAATAACCTCATAAATTTTCCCATTGAAAAATTGAAATTATACAATTCACTTAAATAATTTTTAAAGGTTTAAATTATATTCTAGGACCTAGCGTCTATATTATTTCAACTTAAAACCCCAAATAAACAAAAAAAATTTCAATTACACTACTATAAGAATTGTATTTTGGACTATTTGAAGTTTGCTAAATTAAGGCCTGTTTGGAGGATGTCTAGAGATAGGATTTTGGATGTTGAGTTGGAAATGTATGTTTGGGGGGAAGATTTTTGAAAAATTCCTATGACATTGGAAACAATGCAGACATTTGAAATGTGTTCACAAAAAAAAAAATGCAAAATTATCTCGTCGTTATGAGTATTTTGATATAAAAATCATGTTATTTCGATTTATAATTTTCTAGGTAGAAAAGAAAGATATAAAGTCGAATTATTTTTTAATTTTAAAATTTGATTTAATCACGCTTCCCTAAAAAAAATTATGGCTTCTTGGTCATGAACCAACTAAGGGTGATCCGAAAGGAAAGGTTTTAAAATTTCTTTTTCTGTTAATTTTTGGTTAATTAATGATGGATATGCCATTTGCGTAATAACATAAAAGTTTGACGTAGTATAATGTTTAAAATTAAAAGCTAGTGACC